>NDGN011331781.1:0-13305 GCA_002564285.1 Tympanoctomys barrerae | reverse complement strand
TGGGGAGATGGTTCAGTAGGATAAGTGCTTGACTGGCAAACGCAAGGATCTGAGTTCAATCCCCGCTTCTGCAAAAAAAGTCACTGGAAGAGATAGCTTCCCAGGGACAACCCGCTTTGGGCCCCCTTCTGTCCCTCTCTTGGACAGAAGCTTTCTTTCCCCCAGTAAATATATTCTGCTCATAAAAAAAAAAAAAAAAAAAAAAGAATGGTTTGGGCCTTGTATTAGTTGGCTAATATTGCCCTAATACAGTATCTCAGACTGCTTGGCTTAAGCAATCAAAATTGATTTTTTTTTTTTACAGAAAAGACATTCAAGATCAAGGTGCTGGCAGGGCTGATTTGCACAAAGGCCTCTCCCCATGGTTTGCAGTGGCCACACTCCCACCATGACTTCACAAGGTCTGAGGACCATGCATGCATGTCCCTGGTGCCTTCCTGGGTCTTGATCTGTTCTTGAATAGATCATATGGAGTCAGGGCCCGCCCGCCCCATCAGCCTCATTTTTTATCTAATTGCTTCATGAAAGGCTTTCTTTCCAAATGGGGCCACAGCCTGAGCTCCTAGGGTCACCATAGTTTTGGGAAGACACAGTCAGCCTGTAACAGGCACATCACTGACTGACTCCCATGCATTCAGTTTTGCTCTTGGTGATGACAGCCAGAACACAAACAGGAAAGAGGCAGGAAATGGGGTTCTTCAACTATGACTTTTCTGGGCAGGTCAGAGGATCACAAGTACTTAATGCTGCTTTGCCTTCCCCATGTTTTGGTTATTATGATAGCCCTTCTGGACATATTCTAAGGGCATTTTTCCCTGACCTTAGTGATGTATGAAGGTCATCAAGCATATTAAGATCCTTATTTCTATCCTCTAGCATTACTACATATGGATATACCAGGTGTAAGTAATAGAAATAAATGCCCATTTCCCTTTTAAAATGAATTTTGCAAAACTGGCTCTAATGGGGCTGGCAGGAGCCAGTCTTTGTGGACAGTATACAAATGGGTAGTTGGAATATAGTGATGCAGAATAATGTAAAAAAAAAGTCATTCATTTGGTTAATGCTCATTGAGTAATAGTTATATTGCACAGTGCTAGTCACTTTGGGGAGTTTAAAATCTAGTGAGGAAATAGCCTTTGATCAAAGAATACAGTCCAGCACAGCCCAACTAAATGCAGGAAAGGAGAGGCTTGTGATGGCCTTGAGAGTAAGTAGTAGTGAGAACGAGAGAAAGACATGAGGCTTATGTCCATGAAGGTAGGGCTGGCATAGTTAGGTAGGCGTAGTTAGGGCTGCAGTTCTGGGATGGTCATGAGTTGGAATATGGCCAGAAACATTTCACAATCATTGAATGCATGTTCAGAGATTCTGAGACAGACTGGAGTTTAACAAGGAAGACCTAGAAAAGGACAGCTGGAGGAGAGGGTGATAGTAAGCAAAGGAGATTGTCTTAGTCTCTTTCCTCATTGCTAGGACAAAATACTTGGCATCTGCAACCTAAAGAAAGAAAGGTTTGGGCTGGCCGAATAGCTTAGTGGATTAAAATGCCTGCAAGCACGTACAGGGACTGGGGGTTCCATCCCCAAGCCTGCCTTGCTGGCCTCCGCCCCCAGGGTGCACTGAGATGGCAATTGAGACTGGGCATGGTGGCTCTTGGGAGGCTGTAAACATGTGGATCATTATGAGTCTGATCTAGTAGTGAGACCCTGAACACCCTGTAGACCCTTCCTTAAAAATGCAAAGAAGAAGAAGGAGGAGGAGGAGGAGGAAGAGGAGGAGGAGGAGGAAGAGGAGGAGGAAGAGGAAGAGAAGAAAAGGTTTATTTAACTCACATTTTAGAAGTTTCAGTCCTTTCATGGTCAGCTGGCTTCAGGAAGAAGTGTGGTGGCAGAGCCTGGGTGTAGGAAAGCTTGTCATGGTGTGTTGTCCAGGAAGCAGAGAAGGCAGGAGCCTGGAAGGAAAATGGACCCCAGTGACTTATGTCTTCTAGCCCCTGACAGCAAGCCAGGTATGGGGCCCCGTGGCCCACTCTGCTTCCAAAAGCCCTGTCTACCAGCACCTGAGCCTCTTGAAGGACATTTAGATATGAACCATTAACCGAGACAGCCTGCTCAGTCTTCTGGAAGGGCTGGGGCAATTGGAAGAGGCTTTTCAGAGGAGTAATATCTGTGTCCTTAAGCACAAATTCAGCTAGTATCTTCTGATAGAGGAGAGAGAGATTTTTAAACAGAGATAGTATCTATAACTTGGTGTTTTTAAGTTCATTGTGACTGAAATGCCATATAAACAAACCCATCATTCTGATTCATTGACTTCTAGCTAACTAGAGCTTACTGGATTTGCCTTATAGAAATGTACCTGGCCACACTTATGTGAAAGCATAGATGAATGAACAAATGAATGCTGTCGTTGCATAGGCACTGGGGCTGGTGGATGCTCTAGGGTTGACCTACCCTTAGGGGCAGTGACATGTTGGCATTTCTTCTGTTTGGATCTGGTGTGTATGGAGGCAGACTGCATTAACATCTTGGCTGAGTCTCTGTTTTCTCCTCCTTTGCTCATCTGTAGAAGTTTCCTTAAATCCTGCCGATTGACCATCCTTACTTTGGTTGCCTGAACCAATCTGAGCTTGCAGCAGGAGAGACCCAGAAGTGCTCCAGTCCTGGGTGTGGGTCAGCAGTTACTGTCGGGTTGACCTGGGTCACGGTGGCCGAGCTCTAGTAAGCAGAGTTGCAGTAATCACAGGAGCTGTCCTACAGACTGTGTTCCAGACATGGTGGGCTATCCAGATTGGTTGGAAAACGTCCTGTGTCCAGGGGAGGAAGGGGAGGAAGAGCTGGGGCTGGATGTTGGGAGTGCATTAGGGACTGCTCTGGCAGCCATACGCCTGATGGAAGTGTTCATGTGTCATTTGGTTTGGGCCCAGACAGGCTTTGTTTCTTTCTTCAACAAAGCTACAGTTAGAAGATTTAAAATGAGAGCTTAGAATGTTTTGTTTCTCTCTGCTTTTAGCAGTTCATTTAATTGAAGAGAAGTAGTGCCACTTGTGGACTGCCATTGGGTAGAAAGCCTTTGTATTTCAGGTTTTCATAAATATGAAGAAATTCTTGATCTTGAAAATGTTTCTTTCCTTGTGAATATTGGCACCAAACCATCCTTTAGGTCTGAAGGGAGCTTAAGAAAAGATTTTTGACAGCCTGCAAGTGATAGAACTCGCCTATAGCAAAGAGCACAACATCGTTAGGAGTTTAAGAGTCCAGATTTACTTGTGAAGAATGGAAGAGCTGCCTAAAATAACACCTGCCGGGTGTCCAACCTGGTGAATATGGGTTTACAACCTTTGCTCAGTTAAATTCTGAGCCTCACAGAAAAATATACAAATACAGTACATGTTTATCTTCATTGGTCATATTTATGCAACTTTGCCCCTGTTAAATTTGATGTTTTCAACTCAAGCAAAGGATATATTGACCCTTTACTTATGAGATTCAGGGAAAATTACTGAGTTCCAGTTTCCATTTCAGTGAGCACAAGGGGAGGGATGAGAACATGGTCATAGGGAATGTGTCACAGGTGGATGGACAGAAAAGGCCAAATATATCTGGCTCACTTGCCACTGGATCCAGCACATATAGGCGTTTTGAAGACATTACTGGACATACAAATACATCACAAGCTAACTACTGATACTGGTATAGAGATAGTGTTTATGTAGAGATAATGCTCAAATTGTGTTGGGGCTAGTGGTATAAGAAGCAGAAAATATCAGATTAAGAGACAAGATTAAATATTGTTTCTGTATTAATATATCTCAAATGTCTAAAACAGTGTCTTGCAGGGGCCAGGGGCCAATTCCTGGTCTGCCTTGCTGGCCCCGTCCCCTGGGGCATGCTGAGATGTGATTGAGACTGGGTGTGGTGGTGCACACCTATAATTCAAGCACTTGGGAGGCTGAAAACAGGAAGATCACTACGAATCCGATCTGTGTAGTGTGACCCTGTAGATCCTGTCCTAAATACTAAATAAATAAAAAATAAAAGTGTCTGACACATAATGGGTACTCAGGAAACATTTTTTGAATGAAATTATAAAGGCTAATTTCAGACTATTGTATAAATAATGGGGACACTATCAGACATTTCTGACCATTTCTCAAAGGTGTGTGTACAAAAACTGCAAAAGGAATGAAAAGCAAAACAAACAAAAAAACCAGATGGACAATTATGAAGCAGTTCAAGAGGAGAGTTTGAGATAAGTGAATGATACAGAAAAGAGAAAGGACAGAAAGATTGGGGGAGTGTCACAGAAAGACATGGTTACTGGCTACCTTACAATGTCTGGGGAGAGGTGAGGTAAAAATGCCTAAAGTCTAAGTTGTTAAAAGAGTCCAGGCAAGTTGAAAAATAACATTGATATAGGAAGCAAGGTAGAGTTAGTTAATATTAGTAGTGAGTTTCAGATGCATATGTGTTTTAGTTACTTTTCTTGTCTTGGGACAAATTACCCAACACCCACAAGTTAAGGGAGGAAAGGTTTATTAGCTTACAGTTTGCAGAGATCTCAGCCCATAATCAGCTGGCTCCAGGGCAGAGTGGCACAGCGGGCAGGCACCATAGAGGAGAAACAGTTTGTGATGGGCAGGAGGTAGGAAAGCAGGCAAGCAAGGGACCTTAGCAGTGTCTTTTTGCTCCTTTTATATTGTACGTAGGGTACTGGGATTAGGGCGGTACCACACCAATCAGTGGACTGATTTAGTAATCACACACCCTTAATCCCAGCATCATACACTGTAGATTCAGCCACCTCTGAAAAGCCCCACCTATGACTACATGAGGCTTTGGAGGGACATTTAGATGCAAACCATAACAACATGCATGGTACGAAGGCATACTACCTCCCCTAGGCACTTGCAAGCTGAGAAAAGATAGAAATTCAGGAGAGTCATCTCAGGGCTGGAGAGCAGGTTTCTGAGCAATTTTCTGCAGGCAGCTTTGGGAAGAGGCAGCTTCCTGGAGGTGGCAGTGATTAGGAAAATAGGGTGGTCTCTTGGTTTACAGGGCTCTTGGCTTCCACCTTAATTCATTGTTTGAGGAACATCAGAGATGTGGGGAGCTATACCCAGGCTATGACTGGGTAGCCTCTACTCCAGGGCACTGTCCCTGCCCTCTTCCCCACCCTTTCTCTACTTCTTATATGGTATCACTTTATTTTTATTGATGTAATCTGCTGCTAGCATCCCTGGGAAGTTACTAGTATAGTATCTGTCTGGTCACTCAGCATACCCTGTGAGAACTGATCTTTTGTTGTTTTTGAAGGATATGCTCTTCATTTCTTCCTTTTCTCTGTCTCTGTCTTTTTCTCTCGCCCTCCATTCTCCCTCCTCCCTTTCTTCTTCAGTGTCTCCCTCTCCCTCTCTTCCAGTATCTCTCCTTCCCTCCCTTTTTTCCTCCCTCCCTTCATCCCCTCAAATTTTCTTTATGAATATATGAATCCCTCTTAGAAACTGATCTGTAATAACTAATTTTACAGCTTCAAATGACAGAGTAATAAGTTTTGATACTTGAAGGATGCTAAGACAAAAGGTACCATAGAATGTTATAGCTTTCATGTTTTTACTTTTAAAACTTCAGTTCATCAGAAATTTTTGAATTGAAAAACCTGAGAATATCCAATCTTTGTGAGAAAAAATAATTATTTGCATGTGCTTCAGCAGCACATGCACTCCAGTCAGAACTATACAGAGAAGATTGGCGTGGCTTGTGGATAAGAAAAGACACACGTTTATGAACTGGCCTATATTTTTATTTATCTTTATGAAAAACTGGGGAAAAATATTTTTTAAAGAAACTTTTCCATCTGAGATGGATCATTTTCAGATTCAATTTCCTGTTTTCCCCTTCCTTTCTTTCTTTGCCGTAATTCTTTGGAATAACACATTGGCAATCATATAAAATGAGCTTGGGTAGACCAGAGTTCCGTCATCAGTGAGAGTTTTGCCAGACTTTAATTGTGTTGTATGGCTTCCCTTTTAAACAAATTAATTGGGAAAGATAATTTAGTGACCTCACGTTATACAGTTCTGAAAGGCAATTCGTATCTGGTGTCTCTTCAAGCTCAGCATTTGGTTAAAAGATACTGATGGTGATGAATTCAGCTTCCCAAAACTTGACAGTTCCCACACATAACTGAATAGCATAAATTCTGTTTACCTCTGCAGTGTCTAGACTAGGGAATTAGAACCATGAGTTTATATGATGTGCTCACACACGTAATATAGTATTTTAAAACTGTGTTTCCAGGAGACTAACAATGAAAGTTTTCTTGTGGTATTTGGGCCAAGACATCCAGAGAAATGCAGAGTTGGTCCTGAGTCCCATGCCATTCACATGAGCTCTAGCTTTATGCGATGATGAGTACAATACTCATAAAACATCGTGAAAAAGAAAAAAAAAAAAAAAGGAAAAGCCAGGAAGGCAATTTAGAAAATGTCTGCTCTCAGTATAAAAAAAGAAAATAGATCTTGTACGTACATGGATATGGGGCTAGGATCAAACCTAGGGCCTTGCGTGTACTATGCATTTTTTTTTTTTTTACCACTGAGCTGTAAATTGATATTTTTAAAATTGATTTCAAAATGTGAATGTGTATTTGGTTCAAGAAAATATGGATGAAATTCCTTATAAGCTTGAAAAGGATTGTTAATCATAAATTTGATGAAATTCAAATTAAAGGTTTTTACCTGATTTTTAAAAATAACACCATAAGCAAATTCAAAAGATAAATAATACACACAAAAACTGTATTGGACAAAAGCTGGGGAGGCTGAGACAGAAGGATCCCTAGAAGGCCAAACTGTGTAGTGAGACCCTATATCAACAACAAAAGAATTACCTCCAAAAGGTTAATCTGTTTATGTAAAGAGCACCTACATATTAACAAGAGAAACTTTACATACCAACAGAAAAAAGGCAAAGAACAGGAGTAAATTATTCATAAAATAAATGCATTGTCTTTTAACCTAAGGAAAAAAAACATTCACCCTTACACAGAACATAGGAAATGCAAATTTAAACTATGCTGAAGAGGTGCTTTTTACTTCATCAGATCGGCGCAAATTCTGGAGTGTGACCATTCCACATTGTTGAGCAGGTGTGAGAAAATCAGTCTTGTACTTCTTAGGGTAGCACAAGATGGCACGGCCCTCGAGAAGCCCGGATTGGCAGTGCCTATTGAGGTTACAAATGCAGTCACCCTTTGACCCAGCAATCTGCTGCTGACAATTTTTCCTGCAGATACATCCGAATACATATAAAGTGACGTACATGGCAGGGTTTCCATTAAGTCATTGTTTGTGGTAGAAAATATTGGAAATGATTCAAGTATTCATTAGTAGAAGACTGGTTAAATAAACCTCAGTCCATCTATACAATGGAATATTGCACAGCATTTTAAGGAGAACATGGAAAAAATATATATTTAACAGTATATATATATGTATTTAAATATATAGAGACTGTTCATAAATATTTGTCTGAAAAGATACATTATTAAAAGAAAGCAAGGAATACATAGTATGCCCCCTTTGATATAGAAAGGAGACAAAGTTGAATTTATTTACCTCTGCTGTATCTACATGGAGAAATATTGAATAAACACAAACAAAAGGAGGATGTCAATAAAAGTGGCTGCATCCACTGGGTGGCATGGACAGGGGAGGAGAAGGAACAGGAAATGAGCAGCACTGTTCACTGTGCCCTGTTTGGTTATTTTTATCTTTAAGCCATGTAAATTTTTAACCCAAATTTTTATAATTACTTATTTTAAAATTTGCATTTCAGTCACAGTTGAACATATATCCACAGCCAGAAAGATTTGCCCAGAGCTCACTCATCTTGTGTTGGGACTATTCACTACAGCCTCCCCAGTGGTCTTGTGGTTTACCTGTGCTGTCCGGTGTGGTAGACACTGGCCACATCGGCGTTGGGCATCTAAATCGTGCTTGTCTCATTGAGATCTGCTGCACGTTTGCCTGATTGAGAAGACTTAGTATGGAAAAAAAAAAAAAAAAAAACAACAAAAACTACCTCATTCATAATTTTAAAGATAATAATTACATGTTGAAGGATAATAGTTTTGATTTGAAGGTTTAAAATATATTATTAAATTAATTTCACTTGTTATTTCCTGTCTTAAATGTGGCTAGTAGAAAATTTTAAATTATATGTGTGGCTCAGCTCTGTGGCTTGTATTTCATTCCCTTTGCACAGCACTGATAGACTCTTGCCCACACTCAGCATGTCTGCCAGGATCACTTAAAAAAAAAAAATACAACCTAAGCGTGTCACTTTCCTGCCTTCAGCCTTCCCTCCCTTGGCTCCTACATGCCTCAGGGAGTATTGTAATAATCTTAGACCCTTCCTGTGCTCATGTCTGCCTCCCCTCCTATACAGTCATTGTTTGTCTTTACTTGTTGGGCTGCAGGCCACCTCATAAAATGAGTCTTTGAACACACTGTCCCTTCTGTTGGAAATGCCCCTTCACCTCGCAGTTCTTTGCCTGGAAAACTACCCATCTTCTAAGCCCCGTCCATGAGACCTTTTGCTGGCATCTTTAATTCTCATGTGCTGTCTCCCAGTCTGATTTCTTTGTTTTACTCGGGTGCTAAGGACCAAACCCAGGGCCTCCTCCCTGCTAGGCAAGTGCTCTACCACTAAGCTACACCCCATGTTCTTGTCCCATTTTCTTATATAACCTACTAAACCTCTGTTCATGGACTTGTCATCTTAGTATCACAGTCATCTTTTGAAAAGATCTTTGTAATAGTCTCAAATGTACTGTACCTGCCCTCTTCAAGGGCAGGACACATATCATATTGGTTTTTCATATTCCTAGATCCTGAAACCGCCAGCAAATGTCTGAGTGATCCTTAGGAGAATGAAGTTGGTCGCACTGTGCCCAGCTACCTGGCTGGTGTTTCTGTTTGTCTGATCTATCAACTGAAGAAAACAGGCTCAAAGCCATCGGTCTTCCTCAGTTAAGCACAGACAGCTTTGGGATGGTCTAGCTTTGCAGAGGCCAGCCTCCCTGCCAGCAGGCGGTAACAGTCTGTGGAAATGTCAGCAGCACTAAGACTGCAGTGAGTTCTGGTTTACAGGGCTGTGTTCAGACTGCAGGATGAGAGGTATTTATGTTCAGTCCGAAGAGCAGAACCGCAGGCTGGCTAGGTTCCTGTGTTTCCAGAAGGTAAAGGCGGCAGGTGGTTGTCAGAAAGTGAAAGCATCAGGTCTGCCTTCCAGCTACAGGAAGCCCGTGGCCTGGAATAATGAAGTGCTGCATGGGCTGGTGGGTGGGCTTGCATGCAGTATGCATTCTGTGTGGAAAATTCTTCCTGCTTGTTGGCCTCCCCCTCATCCTTCTCCTATTTGTGCAGATTTGGTTTTGCTCAAAAGAAAAAAGAAGAAACAAGATACCTTTTTTTTACAGGGTCTCACTACACAGATCGAACTTGTAGTGATCCTCCCTGTTTTCAGCCTCCCAAGTGCTGGGATTACAGGCATGCACCACCACGCCATCTCAGCCACTGTCTCAGCACTCTCCAGGGTTGGGGCCGGCATGGCATGCTAGCGATTAAACCCCTGCCCCCTACATTTGCCTAAGCAGTCGCTTTAACAAAATATCTTAAGATCTGTGAAACAAAGGTTTTCAGAGGGAATTTTGTAAAACTTTCCCAGTTTAATTAAAAACCCATGCGTATCCTCAGCTTTTAGAAGCATTATTGCCATCGTTCTTAATCTGTTTATTTCTTTTATAGTGACTCAGTTATTTTTACCTGACAATGCTTTATGCGCAACTCTCCCAGTCAGTTGATTAATAAACTTGTTCATTAGCAAAACTTTAAGAGCCAGTAGTGCAGTAGAAACTTCTAGAAAATGGGTTGGAGTCTAGGACTACTACTGATCTATTGGTATGAGCATTGGCACCTCTGTATGCTTCATTATTCAGTAAAATGCATCCCAGGTCATAAGTATTGTAAGAGGTAAGTGGACACAGGTTTCTAGAATACTCTGTGGTCAACAGTAGTTTTTAGTAGGATTTATAAGTTTTTTTTTTTAATGTATTTAGTACAGAGTCTCACTATGTAGATCAGACTCATAGTGATCCTCCTGTTTTCAGCCTCCTAAGCACTGGGATTACAGGCGTACTCCACAATGCCCAGTCTCAATCACTGTTTTAGCACACGCCGGGGGCGGGGCCGTCAAGGTATGCCAGGGATCGAACCCTGGCCACTGTGCTCTGCCTAAGCAGATGCTTTAGTCTGCTGAGCTATGTGGCCAGCCCTAGTTAGTAGGATTTATAGTTGCAAGGTGAGTACAGATTTTCTTTTGCACTTGTCTGGTATTGAAGGCCATAGAGGAGTATGCCCTCTTATAACAGAGATGACCTGCCATGATTTTTCAGTAGCAATCGTTAGTGGCTGTTCAGAGTCTCACAGCTGTCCAAAGGAGGGAGGACTCAGGAGGTGGGCTGGAGCAGCTTGCCATCGGTCAGTTCCACGACGACTCACTCTGCCTCCTTGATCAAGTCTGTAAAAAGGAAGGTGGCAATCATCTCCATATCTAACGTGCAGTGGTCCTATCTGCATAAAGTAAGAAAAACAGCCCTTGGTGCCACACTAGTGCTTGGAGCAGTCGTAGTGAACCTTGTAGAGCTTTCAGGAATAGACATCTCGCTGTGGCACAGGGGCCGTAGGTTCACCACCACCGGCTTGAGGGATAGCAGTTCCCTGGTGTGCACATAGAGCACCCGGAAACGGCGCCACCTGGCTCTGTTACCTCCCCACAGCCTGGCACCCATCCCCTTTTCCTTTGGGACTGTGTCCAGAGGCCCAGGTCCTCTCCCTGAGTGCCACCCCTGTGTTTGCTTGTTTGCTCTCTTCCTCCAAGAAAGGACCTGGCTCTGTTCCTCACCAGTGATGTTTCATTTTCTCCAGGGCTCGGAATCTGCTCCTTGTCATGCTTCTGATAAGAGAGAGTAATCATTTTTAAGAGGGAGATTATTGGCGGGCCATGTTTTTGAAGTGAGTTTTGTACTTGATACAAATTTTTATGGACACAGTGTTTTCTCTTAAGCACTCTGGGTCTGTGTAGAGAGAAGGCCTTTCTGCCTCCTTGTCCGGCTCCTGTCAGCCCAGAAGGGGCCTCGCTATTGCTCTCGCTGGAGATGGATGAACACAGCATACTGTGTGCCTCCAGACCACATCATTTGAACTGGAAGTAACCAAGACTTGGGGCTAATTATCATTAGAAGGCAATTTCATTGTTGCTATCTTGTCTTATAGCCACTATAGTATTTATTTTGTCACTTGATTAAAACTGGGAACAAAATGCTTTTGGCAGTAAACGTTTGCAAGCGGGTTTCCTATATCCGGTTCTTTTTCAAACCAACTTTACAAATTTCATATGTGCCTTTATTAATGTGGTAATATGTCTGCCTTATAATTCATATCCATAATAAAAGAAAATAGAAACAGCTCTTCACCTCACTGGAGGGAATGTTTTAAAATCAGCATCTGGTTTGAATAATGAGTTTTTCTCCCAAGTTTTGTTTCAGTGAATGAAGCTAATGAAGCTACCCTCCCCGTGTTACTGACCTTCCCTTTCCTGACTTTTAGTTCCTTTCTGCTGCCAATTTGGGGGCCAGTAGGTTTCTTTCACAAAGTTCTTCCCAAATGTTATTTATTATAAGTGACTCTCAGACAGCCACTTACAGCATTAGCATGAGTGAGGTGAGGACACCCTATGATCCTAAAAACCATAGTTTTGTGGCATTTCCAGTGACTTTTTTTTTTTTTAACCAGTCAAATTCTTGATACAGGAGCAAAGTGAAAACCGAAAGTGAGACATAGCTGTCATGTGTTAGAAAGCAGTGAGACCTTATAAAAAGCCTGTGTGATATTCATTGAGGTGCATCACCTTATCTTGAGTGAGAGCTGCCTAACAGATTAGTGACTCCCGGTTGTTTCTGTGACTTGGTGTGTAGCCCAGTAAAATGGGGAAGGAAGACCCACCTGAATGTGAGCACCAGAGGCTCATAGCTTGGACAGGATACGTAGGCAAGGATGAAGTAGCGCCCTGCCTGGGAACAGCTCCAGGTGACCATTGCCTTTGCACGCTGGCCTCCAGTTTCCTCAGCTCCCACCCAACACAGGCTCTCTCCGGTGGCTCTGCAGTGAGTTTCCAGGGCTTTGGCCTTGGAAGCTGCTGGGGCTCAGCTAGCATGCAGAGAGCCAGTTTGGACTGAGGTACCTCCCATCTTGCAGCTGATCAGCCTGGCGCTTTTACCACTAATCCAGCAAGTTTACCTCGTAAAACCTTCTGTGTAATTATACTTCCATTTTATATTGATCACACTTCTCTAGAGAATCCTAATATACTTAGTTTTATATTTTATTTAAAACTAATGGGGAGGGGGCTGAGGAGATGGCTCAGTGGAATAAGCGCTTCCCTGGCAAGTGCAAGGGCCTGAGTTCAATCCCCGGTTCCACAAAATAAATACATAAACAAACAAATAAATAAATAAAATTAATGGGAATCTTGTATTATAAACTCTACCTCCATAAGAAGTATACTGCCACTTGAATAAGTCAAAAGACAAGCCAATAATACCATGTAACAAGACACTAACTAATATGGCTCTAAAGATGGATCTCCTATAAAAAAGTAAAATATGACAACAAGTACATTCCTTCCTTCTTTTGTCTGTCCGTCCATCCCTGCCTTCTTTCTTTCCCTCCTCTCTCCTTCCTTCCCCTCTTCTTTTTATCTCCACAATGGAGACTGAACCCAGGACATTTTCACTGGTCTGTAGCTGTAGACCTTTTTAATTTTTATTGTGAGATAAGGGCTTTCTGAGTTACCAGATTGCCCAGTTGCACGGGGCAGGTTCAGATTTTTAATCTTCCTGCTCAGCCTTCCAGAGCTCTGGGGTGATAGTGTGTCGCCACTCTCAATTTGGCAAGTCAGTATTTTCTGTTTCTTATTTTTGTTTCTTTAACTATGGTGAGGGTGCAGGGAGGCCTGTAGATTTGTAAGAAATGCTTACTGCATTTAGTGAGGTTAGCATTACCAAATGACCTTTTATCTGCAAATACTTCAATACTCAAATTGTATCAGCATGAAACAGACCGAGATCAACTATTAACTCCTTACCTTTCTTCAGCCAGATCTAGTCGCAGCAGGGCCTCAGGACATTGTGAACCAGACTGCAGACCTTCACCTCACCCCACTTTAAAAAAAAAAAAAA
>NDGN011331770.1:0-11831 GCA_002564285.1 Tympanoctomys barrerae | reverse complement strand
CATGCCAGCCAGCCCCACCCCCTGATGGGCTAAGCTGGCCACACACACACACACACACACACAAATAAATAAAATTAAAAAAAAAATAGGTAAGAGAAACATGGGTATTCATTTTCTTTAAAAATATTACGAGATTCAACAGTGACACTGTCGTGTACTGGACATTTTCTTTATTGGGATACATTTTATTTTATTCAATCTCAATACTTGTTACTAGTCTCAGCAACTTCTGTATTCTCATTATTACGTTTTCTTAGATTATGTGTTTCGAAGTTTATCCATGTCTATGTTTTCCAATTTATTGCTGCATAATTGGTCATAATAGTCTCCAAAGATCCTTCTTATTTCTGTGATATCTTGTTGTATCTCCTTCTCTGATTTTTTTTTTAAATGAGTCTTTTTTTTTCATACTTAATACACCTAATGGATGACATGAAAATGTTGTTGAATTGCTATGTCCTAAAATACTAATGTTCCTCTTGTATTGGTTTCTGCCTTTATCCCATTATGGCCAGAGATGATGTATACTATGATTTTTAGTTGTGTTGAATTTGGTTAGACTTGTTTTATGGCTGAATATCTTATCTATAATGAATTGTAGTACATGTATTAAAGAAAAAGAAATCTTTCTAGAAAATTTAAATGCGATGTTATTAAAAATGTGATAAGGCACAATTCAAAAAACATTTAGAGCACTTTTTAAGTCTGCTCGGGAGTTCATAAAAGATTTTTGTGAGATGATGATTCTTGATCTATTGTTGTAAATAGATCTGACAAATATTCCAGATGAATAATTAAAAATAAATGGAGCAGTATGTGCAAGGAAAGAGAAGTATTTATTTATTTATTTTTATGTATTTGGTACAGGGTTTCATTGTGTTTTCAGCCTCCCCAGCACTGGGATTACAGGTGTGCACCGCCACACCTGGTCTTGGTGGCTGGCTTAGTGTGCCCAGGGGCAAAGCTGGCATGGCATGTGGTGCTGGGGACTGAGCCCTGGTCCCTGCTCTTGCCTAAGAAGGTGCTTGGTCTGCTGAGCTATCTTGCCAGCCCTATGAAGAGAGGTATTTAGAGAACATGGTTAGTAAGAGGCTATGGATCATGACATCTAGGTTATAAAAGCTTTTTTGAATATTAAGAATTACAGATTGTATTCTTCAAGTAGGTATTGTGGAGGCATTGAAGAATTTTGAACATGTGAGTAATGAGCACTCATTTACATGTTTCTAAGTATTCTGGTTACTTTGTGGTAGAAATACCTATCAAGGAAATTATTGCTGTGATACAAGAAAGAAATGGTGACTACATGAACTGAAAGCAAAAGTAGGAGATGTTAGGAAAGTAGAGTCAGGGAGCACATGTTGATGATTAAATGGACATTGAGGTTCAAAATTCTTTTTGCAATACTGGAGATAGACATTTAGACTTACAGCTAGAGCTTTTGTTCAATGAGGTAGGGACTGTTTGAAAAAAAAATCATAGTTTTAGGAGTGAAGTGGACTTTGATAGTAAACATGTCTTGTTGCATGTGTCAGAGAACATGTGCTTAGGAATGTCCACATAGGCAGTTGACTGGAGATGTGGTACCCTGGGGTGGACTGAGCACAGTAGTTCCAAATTCATGTCACTAGTTTTATCTTTTAATTAGTTAATGAGCTTCAGTAAAAGTGTAAGATAATGAGAACAAGAATAATTTAGAATTCAGGGAGCAAGCAGGTATTTTGGAAGAATAAATGTGCATACATGTCCATGTATTTATGTGTGTATATATGTATATATATGTATATATCTATATGTATACACATATATGAATGGAATTATATATAACTTCGTATAAACTCTATACAGAGTTTAGAGGTTTTTTTCACCCCATGGACTATACCCCTAATCTAAGAAAGATCATTAGTTATATACTATTAAGAGTGTTGCCTATTAAACTAATTTGTCACACACACACACACACACACACACACACACCCTCAGTAGATGAACTCTATTCTTTTGCAGTTCTGGTCACAAACTGAACTATACAAGAACAAATCAAGTCTCTCTATAAGATCAACTTTGAACTTCATGATTGAATTTGGTTTGGATCTTGTCCAATTCAGTTTGTTACTAGAATCGTGGAAAGAATCAAGTTTGTGAACCAAGTTGTGTGTGTAAGAACATATGTGTGTGTGTATACACACACATTTTAAGACTTCCACATTTTAAGAAAATTTCTGGGATTCATTTCTAGTGTTAGTAAATTTCAGTTCTCTGCCACTACCTATCTACCACTGGAGTTGTCTTAGGAAAAGGAGAACAAATAATGAGGACCTTGCTGTTCTGTATACTTAGATTTAGAGGATTCCTAATTTTGTAGTGTGCTTCAACTCATCTGGGTGGAATTGTTTTTTGTTTTTTTTGGTGGTACCAGGGATTGAACTCAGGACTCTGCACTTACCAGGCAAGCACTTATTCCATTGAGCTATCTTTTTTAGTTGCATGTATCAGTTTTTCTCTGGTGATGTGGACAATTGAGGGTGTGACAGTATAATCACTGAAGTGAGTGAAAATAATTGTTTTCATATCATTACCACCATATCACTAATTTAAATATTTAAGAATTGGCCCAGTATTTAGTAGTCTAAAATTTTATATGTATTATAGAATATACATGACTATAGGATTTGGTTGCTTATTCTTTGTAGAACAATTTAAATCTGATCTTATTTTAAGTGAAGTTTCATATGTTATAAATGTAGGCTTTTGTAGTTTTAGTTTTCTTATTTCATAAACATTTTTGTTAATTTTTATTTATTTATTTATATATTTAGGACAGAGTCTTCAGGGTCTACAGGGTCTCATAGTAGATCGGACTCATAGTGATTCTCCTGTTTTCAGGCTCTCAAGTGCTGGGATTACAGGCATGCACCACCCACGCCCAGTCTCCATTGCCTTCTCAGCACACCCCATGGGCGGGGCTGGCATGGCACTCCAAGGATTGAACCCTGGCCACTGCTCTCTGCCTAAGCAGGTGCTTTAGTCCACTGAGCCATCAGGCCAGCCCTTAATTTTTAAATTGTGTTACATCTCAACATACACAAAAGTGAGGTTAAAAATCATAATATTAATTATATTGCCAAATACATGTTAGGTTGTTAGGTATGCCATCAGTTTATAGAATACAAATCTAGTACCCTTTCTGACAATAACTTCCAAAAATAAAACACCAAGGAACAAGTTCAACAAAAGGTGTGCAATTTCTTCATGGAAAGAAGTATGCAACTTCATTAAAAGGCCTAAGATCTAAATGAATGCAGTGATACTATGGCTGAGCGAACATACAAGAATAGAAGTTCTCCTCAAATAAGCCCAATAAGTTAAATAAAAGTTGAGTCAAAAATCTCAGCTGGTGTTCTTTAGTCTTTTAAAAGTTTTATTTTAAAGAGTAAAAGCAAAAACAACAAAAACAAAGACAGAAACAGAGTAATGTGCAACAATATATATGGTACAGAATTTCAAAACAAGAATAGAAAATTAGCAATGGTTATTATGTATTTTTCTTATAATATTGCTCAGATTAATAGATACAGGTATACAGTATTGGTCAAATAAGTAAATATTAACTCTTCCTTCAAATAAACCTTAATTTTTTCTTGCCCTTTTTACTTTTTTATTTTTTAAAGAAAGTATAATAATCTTTGATAAGACATTAGAAATGGTACACATCTAGAATAACAAGATGAGAGGTATTCAATTGTGGTTTCTGTATTGTACATTGCTGTTTTTGATGTTGTTGCTCAGACTATAGATATTAGCGTATAGAGTTAGTCAAAATGAAAATTTTAAACATTAACTGCTACTTTCAAAAAAACTGATGGAAATTAGTAGTACAATCATCTCAACTATCCTGTATATATACTTGCATGATTTTTACCACTTCCTTTTTTCCTCTAGCTTTTTTCGTTTCCCTCATCTTCCTTGTTTAGGCCTTATGGTCAGTTTGCTTCTGTTTTGCAATATTTATTATACCTTTCATATTTTATTTATTCTTTCAGGTTCTTACACTAGGGAGACAATATGATGTTTACACATGTGGGTCTGATTTATTTCACTTAAGAGTATGGCCTCTAGTTGTATCCATTTACCTATAAAGGCCTCAAGTTTGTCTTTCTTTATAGCTGAGTAATGCTCCATTGTATAAAAATACCACATCTTTTTTGTCCATTCCTCAGGTGATGGGCATTTTGGTTGTTTTCAAGATTTGGCTATAACAAATTGTGCTGCTATAAACATGGGTGCACATATGTCACTATGGTATGATATTTTCAGTTCTTTTGAGAAAATACCCAGAAGGGGAATAGCTGGATTGAATGGGGTGTTGGTCACTTCTAAAATTAAATGGGGGCTCAGTGGTAGTATAATTCCCTAATACACAGGAGGCTTTGGATTCAATCATTAGTAATGCTATTAAAAATTGATATTGAAAAGTAAGCCAAGAAAGCCAGTGATTTTGAGGAACACTAAGATGTATTCACCCTGCCAAATACCATGATTTACCGTATAGCAATAGTAAGTTAAACTATTAACTTAGGGTAGAAAAATATTGTAATATTGTTCCTTTTTAGCCTTACAGGGCAACCAACCTAAATTATATGCGCCAACATTTGTAATCTGGCACAGTATTGTATTATTTTAGTATTGTCATTCTACGGAGTCATTTTTCATCCTGATGGATTGTACCACTTAATCTAAGAAAGAGTATTAGTTATACCACTAAGAATATTGCTTATTAAAGTAATGTGTCATCATTGCCTTGTACATCTTGTTTCACGGATGTTAAAACACAAAAATATGTGTTTTAGAATTTATAGAATATAGTGTTTAAAATGCCAGATTTTCTGTAAAAGTATCTTCTGCTTTCTTTTCTCTGAAGGTAAATTCTTGCACTATGAATTTATTTAGTATTTTTGTGGACATTTTGATAGAAGCACAGATGTAGTCAGAAATACTGCTGACTCCCTTGAATTTACATTCTACAATAATTTTAATAGTACTAAGAGTTACCAAATATTGAGACCCTATACCACATGATAATAGCTTTAAGGATGTTATCTTGACCCTTAGGAAACCTTGCATGAGAACATCTGTTATTCAGAGTTTTTAATAGGCTGCCACCTGGAGTTTAAGAAATTTTCTTCAGAACACAATGATAGGATTATGTAGAATTGTAGAAGTACAGACTACCTGACAGCCAGAGTGTGGCATTACATGATAGTATAGTATGTTTACCTCTCTCTCTTTTTCCTTATCCTAATTACAGTTAGCTATTTGAGTGTGGAAACTACCTGTCTGTATTCCATATTGTTTCTTATGCTACTCCTTGAAGCATAATGATTGTCCAATATTTGTTGAATTTGTAGATAGAGGCTTCTAGTTTCTTTAACTTCAAAATCTAACATCCCTCTTTCTCTTTGCTTTAGTTTTCTGCCTTTATATTTGGCATAAATTGTATCAACAATGAACTTAACATTCTCCATTTTTGTTGTTGTTGTTGTTTAGTAGTCATGCTTTAGTATTTTTACTAGTGTTGGCTCATGTAGCTCTATTTTATTTAATTAATTTTAATTTTTTCCATGAAATAAGTATACATTGTTTCAAAAGTTAGATTATGTTAGGCTTAAAGTGAAGAGTAGACATCTCTTTCTACATTCCATTTTTCACTTCACAGAGGCAACTGTGTTCACATTTTTTATTTCTCTTTGAGTTGCTTTAATATCTGCTTCCCTTCCCATTTCATACTGTCCTTTCTTGATTTTTCGATTTTAATTATATGCCTTTTTTTCCTGAAGCAAAATGAGTTAGTAGTTTCCTTATACAATTTTTATTTTTTCCTTTCTCATATTTCCAATATATTTATATCACACCATTATGCATATGTATTCATTTCCAATTTATCATTTGATATACTGTGCTCATTTTTTTCCTTTTGAGTAATTTTTTATTTAGTTTTTTTGCAGATAATTTTAATGGCTCCCATTTCTTCTGTGTAGTTTTCTAGCAGTTACTAATTTTTCTAAGTCTGACATAACTATAAAACCTATTCAGTATAGCTAAATAAGTAATATAATTTGTTAATTTTTTTGTTTCTTTCTCAAGGGACCTTCACCCTCCCTATTTTAATTTAGATTTGTTTCTTTTCTGTGTTAGATTTCTGTTTTCATGATGTCTGTATTTTCCTCCTACTTATTTTACTTATTCAATTTTAAATATCCTCATACTTTTTGATAAAGAATGCACAGAGGTTACTTTTTTTCCCATTAGAAAGTTTAGTCTAGGACCAGTGAGATAGCTCAGCACTCTAAAGCACCTGCTTAGGCAAGCTTAGGCAAGAGCAGGGACCTTGCAGTTAGATCCCCAGCACCACATGCTCTCCAGCCTCACAACCTGGGAGGGCTGATCCGGCCACCAAAAATGTTTAATCTAGACTGATTAGTTAATTTTGCAAATGCAGGAAAAGTTTTGTTTTTGTTTTTGTTTTTTTTTTTTTTTTTTTTTTTTTTAATGAGCCCTAGTAGTAAAAGAAAAAAAAATCTGTTCATTTTGTAGCTAAACAGTTTGAGATGAAAAGTATAGTGAATTACTAACTTGCTGAAAACTTTCCCTTCACCTCACTGCTGCCAAAGATTTTTAGGTAAGTTAAGTTGAATAAATCATGAGATATGGAAATGTAGCAAAGGATTAGTTTATGTAACTACTTAAATAGGAAGGTCCCTGTCAGTTGTAATGCAGTATCATGAGTCTGTTTTTATAGCTATACAGACATTTATTCTAAGTAATGTTGTTTTAAATGAAAATACCTAAATTGTAGTACTTTAAAAAAAGCAAGGATAGTGTAGTTTCATATAGACATTTATGGAATAATTGAAATACATGTTAAATTGATAAACTGTCTTTTCTAATTACCTGTAGAAATTAACGGGGTTTTGCATGCTGGCTTATGTTTTCTGCTTTTTAAGTAGAAGTCTTTATTTTTGACATTGTAGAGAAGTCTTTTCACATAAATAATCTTTGTAAATCATTTCAAAATGTTTAAGTGCCTGAGTAATACTGTTTTTTCTTAAATAGTCTGAAAATGACGTCTCAGTCTTTAACTACTTTAGGATAAAAGCATTGAGCTTCACTCAAAATGGTTCACTTGTTTAGATTGTTATATGCTATTTATAGTATTTATTTGACTTATTAGATGTCTTTTTTCTCTCTCCTTAGTAAGAAATTTTACAGCTAGTTAGCTTGTCAGAGATCATTATTAATAGGGGGATAAAAATCCTGGTGATAGACTTCAGTGTTTTATACTGAGCATTATTGATCCATAAAAGCTTACAATATATTATTCTGAGCTTGTCATTGCTAGAAAGGAATGAGGAAGAATTAAGAAACTACATCGACAGAAGTCATCATTTTAATGACAGGCAATTTACTTTGAGGTAACTGAAGCAAGGAAAAACACAATCAATCATCACAGCAAGGATTTTCACAAATATTTACCAGTCTGTAATAAATGTGTTTAGATCATCAAGGTCATTTGATAGCTTCTCTAAAAGTAACGTTTTCATATTCTAACAAAACAATTCAGATGTTTAAGATAATGTCGATTTCCTAAAATTCTGTGGTACAGTAAACAGTGACTTATAAAGGATTAAAATGTGGGAAACCTGAAAAAAATCTGGCTAGTTATTTAAACATTTTGTTTCATGCTCAGAATTGGACATGCTGTTTTCCTATTAGTGATAATTTCCTCAATGTCTGCAAAAGAATAATTTGGTATTGGATAACACTTTCTTGTTTTCAAATTTTGATACATTATTAAGATCTCCTTGTTCTATTGCTGTTTTGAAGGGTAAATCTGTATCTAGTGTATACAGTCCTTCCTATGCAAATCTTATCCATGTTGAATTTTTGGATGTAAACACTTAGATGTTTGATATTTAGACTGTGTAACTTAAGGTTAGGTATATGAAGACATTAAAATGCAGGAGCTCAGGTCCTACCAACTGAAAAAGGATGCATATTTTTAACAAGTTATTTGAGATGTTCTAGTTTATAAGTTGCTCTAACAAAAAGTGAAAATAAGTACTGACTTGAGGATGGTTAAATATGTTTTTTCAAAGTTTATTAAGAAATTTGGTAATTCTTTAAATGCTTTGAGTTTTGATGGGAGTAAGAATGTTATTGGATATATGAGCTTTGGTTACAGCAATTGATTTACTTATCTTTTAATGAACTATATGGAGAACAGAAAAATAGTGAAAAAAGAATCCTTAGTAGATCTATTTAGTATGTATTGCTTGTATTCACCAATATTATAATGTATTACACTGAATGTATTTTAGTTATAGTAAATAGATTTTGAGAAAAGTCAGTGATACTGGCAATAATGAATCAGTTGTGTGGTTTTAAGAATTCTTTTAGTGCTGACCAAAAAGCTGAGCGGATTAAAGTTCCTGCTTAGGCAGAAGCAGTGGCCAGAGTTTGATCCCCGGCCTGCCGTGCTGGCCCTGTCCCTGGGTCACACTGAGACGGTGATTGAGACTGGGCATGGTGGTATGTGCCTGTAATACCAGCTCTTGGGAGACTGATCACGGGGATCACTAGGAGTCCCATCTGTGTAGTGAGACACTGTACTAAAAAAAAATTAAATTAAACTAAAAAATTGTTTTAATATTCTCAAATGTCAAGTTGGAGGTTTTTTTTTTTTGTAGATGCATTTCCTCTGATTAGTGGAATAACTGGTAAATCATTTTCATAAAATAAGTAATAGCTGTCTTAGTATGTCACCAGAATAACTAAAAGGGCAATGAAATAGTCAGTGTCCTGCTACAAAATCAGGAAGTCTTTAAATTATTCTATTGCTTCTTCCAAATAGTTTTGTGTTCTTAACATTAAATTTATGAATCTCTTAATACAGAACCAACTGATGAGTTATAGATAAGAAAAAAAGTAGAATTTTGATCAAACTATTGATAAGTGTTACACCACTATACCTGGATAATTATGAATTTTTAAAAACAAAAATTTTTAATTTTTTAAGCGTAAAAAAAGTAAAAAAAAATAGAAACAATACAGAATTTCACTAAACAAAATAATAGGAGTTCAACAATGGTTGTTACATTGCATATTGTTGTCTTAAAATTATTTGTTCATATTACTAGATATAAGCATGAAAAATTGGTTTAAAAAGTTATAAAAAAGAGAAAAATGCTTAAACATTAATTTTCCTTTTGATAGATGAACAGAAATCAACAGTATAATTATCCAAGCTATCCTGTATATATACATATAGAGTTAATTTTCTTGGACATTTGTCCAGTTTTGAGACATTCATTGGAATTTTCATAAAATAATTTTGAAATATGTAAATGTTTGCTTTTAAATAAAATATTGACTAGTAATGATCATAATTTTGAAATAGTAATAAACAATGCTATTTGAAGACTATCTAGAGCTACTCAAATATGGTATTGAAGTATCTTTGATTTTTCTTTATGAAAATTAATGTAGCTTTTTACCTATTCTAAGTAATTGATTAATATTAATGTTAAATAGAGATTGGTGAACATAAAAGTATAATGGTGAGTAGGGAAAGAAAACAAATATTTCAAATAGAAATTAAATGTAAAAACATGATTTATTTTCTCATCCAAATTAATTGCCCCGTTAGAGCTTTCAACCTAAGAAAAGATGCTTTGCAAGACACTTAATCAATTAAAAATTTTCAGTTATGTAAGATGCAACACTACATGATAGTAATAGTGCTAAAATGACCAGAGCAAACTTGTGGCTACCAGAATTCTCTGGGTAGACTGAGAGGCAAATTTCTGCTGGCTATTAATAAGTGCCATCTAGGGGCCATTGTTTTGTCTTGTTGAAATTTCCATGAATATAATTTAGTTTTCTTTGGTGAGCTCTAGTTGGAACTACTAGCAGTAGTTCCAACAATCTCGTGATAATTTTTAACTTGGGGCCTGACTGGAATACTTGTTCTAGGAAAAATCTGTCACTGTCTGGCATGGCTTTGCCCTCTTCTCCATTGCCTATCCTCTTTTCTCATTCTACTATAAAGGGGTGCTAGTGTTATATGTGTCGGTTTCAAAATTTCTTTAATTAGGTGTATATTTTTCATAGTTCATTTCTAGAGCAAATTTTGTTGCTGCCATAAAGCTGTTCTATGTGTTGATATAAATTGGGAGTGGCCAAAGGTCAACCTGTAGCTATTGTTATTCTGACAGAGAGCTCAGGTATCATGGAGTCCTTGCCTCCTGGGTTTTACTTACTTCACAATATTCCATAAGCAGTCCCTTAATACTCTACTGACTTTTAACAGCTGAAACTGTGTCTAATTGTGTGGTGTGTGGTTGTGGGTATGGTGTATGCTTTGTGTACTTTCAAAAAGTAGCTTGGAAAAATTTTCCAAAAACTTACTCCCTTCCAAAGTAGGTTGCAATATCCTGACTCTAGCATGTGTGATTTTTCTTTTCTTTTTCTCTTCTCTCCTCTCTCCTCTTTTCCTGTACTCTCCCTTTCTTCCCTTCTTCCCTTTCTCCTTCCCTCTCCTTTATTCCATCATGTTCCTATCCCTGCTCTTCCCCCTTTTCTTCCTCTCCCACATTTGGCCCCCCTTTCCCGCAATCCCTTTACTTTTTGTCTTTTTAATTTCCTCCACTACCATTTTCCCCTTCCCTCCCCAACCTTTTCTTCTACTCTTTCTCTTTTGTTCTCCTCCCTGTGTCTTCCCTTCCTCTTTCTTTCCCATCCCTTCCAATGTTGTATAGCTGCTTCTCTCACTAAGCTATGATTTTTCAGGATTGATTTTTTTACAGAGAAATTCAGTAGTGGACAGAGTTTATCATTTTGCTAGGTATAAAGTGAGTTCCTGCTTCACTGAGGTTTAAACAAATTATAGTTCCAAGTAGGTAAACTTTAGAATTTTGATACATTGCCTCTTGACATATTACTTATTTATTTATTCAGTAATTTTATTGAGAAACAAATAGCAATGACAGTTTCAAATCCGATTAGTAGGACAGTGTCAAAATTAATACATTACGTATTGTCTTACTGGTTATTCATTGAACAAGATGCAGGCAGGATATCCTGTTTACAAACACTATTAGAACAAACCGTTCTATTCATTGAATTAAGAGAATATAGCTATATATCTATCCTAACTATTTTGAATATACAGATACAAAATGATCGTTAAACTGTATCCCCCCCTTTTTTTAGTTTTGTCAGAGATGGGTATTCCATTGTCATTTAAATCATACAGGTGCATGAAATAAGCAAAATATTCCATATAGTCCAGTAGTCCATAATAGTACTGGGTTTTCTATAAGACTGGCAATGTCAGAAGTTGTTGACTTGAGACTTTTACAGCTCAATATATTAATAGGGCTTTACTTTTTATGCCTTGGTTTTTACTTTTCTGCTGGATGGTTAAAACCAAGATAAAGAAAGACATATAACAAGAAATATAATTTTTGTATCTGACAAGGTCAGTCAAGTCTCCTCAGGATTTTTCCTGTAACCCTGCACTGCTGTTTGCACATCCTTTGTCAGTGTCAGCCATGTGGATGAGTCATGGCCATTGATTAACCAATTTGCTCTCTGTGAAAGCCTAGGAGAACACCTTCTCTCCATGTGACTCTCCCTAGGTACACTCTTATGTCATTGATCACGTTGCTCTGTGGCCACATAATCTCCTGGGTCAGAAAATCTGGGAAACAACTGAGTTACATGATGTTATAGTATAGGTTCTCCTATGTCCTGAGTCTTCACTGACCTTG
>NDGN011331765.1:0-14664 GCA_002564285.1 Tympanoctomys barrerae | reverse complement strand
GCTTTGCTAAGCTTGTTCTAAGTAGGTGCTTTAGACCACTGAGCCATCTCACCAGCCCACCAAGATGATTTTCTAACTGTCCCTGGTCAGTCACTCTCCCATGGCCCTTTGTAGTCTCTAATCTCGTGCTCCTCCCCTCAGAGCCTGGAGCCCGGGGTTCTCCAGGAAAGGCAGTGCAGGCCACAGTGCCCCCAGGGTGGGGCAGGAGCCACAGTCGCTCAGCACCCTGCGACCCCAAGCTGGGTGCTGAGCTCAGTGGAGGGCACACGTGGTGCCTGGGACAGGCAGGAGAAATGATATACAAGCATCTGTTCTGCAACTTTATTGATCATCTTGACACAAAAATCATTACAGCAGTGTGATATGTCTCTTTCTTTATATGGGAATGTCGATAGCAAATAATTATGTAACACATCATACAATTTCAGAGTTCTAGAATCACAGCACGGGATTCTGTAATAGATTACTCTACATGCTAAAGTGACAATTGTCATCAAAAGGAACAGGTAGGACGCCATCGAGAGCATCATCTCTGAGGAAAGTCTGGAGAAACTGGAAGAGTTCTCACCCTGCCAGCGGCTGCTGCACTGGAGATGGCATTTTGGGATCCGGCCAGGGGACACAGCAGCTGCGTCCTCCCCTATGGCACTCCCAGTCCCACCTGGACGCCACAAAGACACAAGCCTTGTGGTGCACTGGTGATGAGCTTGGGGCAGGGAGCCGTGTAGTGCTGCCCACACCCCCACCAGCCCTCACAGACCTGCTTCTGTGAATGACAGAACCAGGGTTCCCGCCCTCTGCCAGCAGCTCTGCATGGCTGAGCCTGTGGCCAGATCCTGGACCTGGGGGCCAACAGCCTCCAAGCACATGGACAGTGGATAATGCCACCTGCCACCACAGGCTCAGGGGACAGCAGCTCAGTGACAGTCACTTGTCACCTTCCTGCAGATGCCACCGGTCAGGACGGCTGGGGCAAAAGCAGCCAGCAGGGGCTCCAAGAGCCCTGCCCTGTCTGCGGAGCACCCTGGTGCCCATCAGGTCCCGGCCCGGGGGTTTTACTGCTCCCTTTGGACCCCTGTGGCAGAGCTGGGGGAGCCCTGCTGAGGGGCTGGCCAGGGCCTCCAGAAAGACGGAGGACAACCAAACTAAGATATGTCAAAGCAACAAGGACCTCGGGTGTCTGCACAGTGGACGACGGTGGAATTAATGCTGTGACACGGGACAGTACACAGGACAAAGGCCAGGAGTGCCCATCTGCATGTCTGTGCACCTGCCCACGGGGCATCCTCCGCGAGGCTCGTGGCTCTCAGCACTGGGCCAGCGTCACCTTCATCTCCTCCAGCAGGTTGCTTAGCAGCGTGGAGTCATCGCACTTGCCATCCACGGACACCGAGTGCTCACCCTGGCGGGGAATCATGGTATGGCTGCCCCGCCTCCCGCCTCCGGGTCCCTGCTAAGCCTCTCCACTGGCTCTGCATGCCTTTACCGCCCTGCCTTGAGCCGTGGCTCCGGCTTGTTCTGGCTTTCGTTCTAAGGTGCTTTCTGGGGTACCATCACCCAGTGACCCCTGAGATGAGACAAGTGACAGTGCACTATGCTCATCTCTCCTCCCAGCACAGACACAGAGGCCACCCACCTCACTAAGAAGCCAGTGTCACTAATGGCCCAGTGCCGTGAGCCTGGCTCCCTCCCAGCCAGAGCCATGGGGCAGGGCCCAGGTCCTAACCTTCTTCACCAGCAGGCAGACGTGGTGGCCCTGAACGGAGCGGCTGTACATGGAGGCACAGGAGTCCACTCGCTCCACCACTGCAAGGGAACCAGCACTGAGCCCCAGGCTGCGGGCCAAGTTAAGCAGGCCTCTTTGTCCTGTGTACTGTCCCATGCCACTGTCCCGGCAAGGGTTGGGGATATAACTTAGTGGCACAAGCACCTGCATAGCAAGCACAAGGTTCTGAGTTCAATTCCCAGTACCAAGAATGGATGGGTGGCAGCCTGGGCCCAGGTGGGGTCTGTGAGAGAAGCCAGGCTGGCTGAGGACCCTGAGTATGAATGCTATGTGCAGGACCCACTGTGTCACACTCCTTACCGGAAAAATGGTGGTGAAAACAGATCTTTGCCAGAAGGTTCTGGAAAGACATACTGATCCCGTCAACTTTGATGGAGCTCATGCTCAGGTCTCCAGACTCTAGCAGCTTGGCAAAGGCATCGCTGGGGGAAGGACAAAGGACTGAAGTGACAACAGATGGGACCCAGACATGGCCCCCAGGGGAGCTTGGGTGGAGGAGCCCATCCTGTGTACGTGGGGCCTGGAAGGTCTCCGAGAGTCTTGGGAGATGGTATGGGCTACACTGTGTCCTCACAAAAGACCCTGCACTGAAGCCACCATCCCAGGGCCTCAGAATGTAACTGCATTTGGAATTAGGGCTCTAAAGGGGTTGCTGATGAGGCAGGCACTTGTCACAGGCCCATTTTCCCAGCATCTGGGAGACTGAGGCAAAAGGTGAGTTTTGAGCCCAGCCAGAGTATCTTAAGTGACTTAGCAAGACCCTGTTTCAAAATAAAAAAATTAAAAGGGCTGATATAGCTTAGTGCAAAGGCCCTAAATTCAATCCCTTGTATTGGCAAAAATAAAATCACGAAGGCAAAAGGAGGTCATAAGAGTGGGTGCCCTGCTAAGCAGCCAGGATACCCATGCGCACAGGGACAGCCCTGTGAGGGCATGGGTAGAAGCCACCCTGGGAAGCCACGGAAGCTGGGACCAGCCTTGGACTCAGCCACCGGGGCTGTGAAGTCACACACTCACCTGTAGCAGGGTGTGGTGACCAGGTAGGAGCTGCAGCTGAAGTGCAGCCTGAAGTCCAGCTTCTCATGTGTGGCCCCGTCGGCGTCCTGCGAGGGAACAGAGGTGGCTGAGCACGGGGCCCCCAGGGAGACGCTCACTGCCCCTGGGAAAGGGCAGCACCCACAGTGTGGGGTGAAAGGGACATGCGCTGGTGGGACTGTGGCTTCTATGGCACGAACCTTGGCAATGAAGGACAGGGTGCCCTTAAGCTTCTGGGCCATGACGATACTCTGGATGGTGAACACGAACTGCGCTTCATTGGAGACACCTGGCGGCATGAGAAAGCGCGGGCCTGAGACACAGTGTGTCCAGCCGGGCCGCCACGGTCTGTCTCCAGGGCCAGTTTTCAAATCCCATAGCTGATGGGAAGCTGGGCTCAGGACCCAGACAGTGCCAGGGATACAGGCGCAGGAGCATGAGGATTCTGACGCCTACAGATTGGCTGAGACCTGGTCCCGACCCTGTCTGATCAGTGAGACTATCCTGGACAAAGAATGCTCAGGGCCTTGGCAGGGGTCCTGACTACAACACACCAAGGTCACTGCGCCTCTCAAGAGCAGCAGTGAGGCCTGATGTTTGTGTTCTCAGAGTTGTCCCAGGACTAAGGGGACAACGGAGGAAAAGAAAGGAACCTGCACTCACCTGGGGGCAGCTGAAAAGGCACAGGGACCCCATCGTGCACGGAGGAACCTTCCGGCCGGGCCATCTTAGTGTTGAGCGAGTCCAGCACGTTAAGCTCCATGTTCTTGAGGAAGCTGCTGCTCTGGTTCTCCAGGATGATGGACACAGTGACCTGGCTGTCCTTTTGCAGGCTGGCCTGGATGTCGTACGTCTGTGCCACGCAGGGCATGGGGTCAGTGGGGTGGGGGTAGCCTGGGGACTGGCTGGGATGGGGGCTCATCGCCAGTGAGCAGTGCACCAACAGAGCCATCCTGCTCAGTGTGGGGGAGGGAGGGGCCCAGGGCGGGGCCTCCGTGATGAGACAGCCAGAAGCACGGCTGGGTCTGGGTGGTGCTGGGGTGACAGTGCCCAGGGATGATGTCCAGGAGCCTCGGGAACCCTTATGGTGGCCACCAGCCCCTCAAAGTCCTTCTGCAGAGTGGGTCTCACTCACCATTTTGATGTAGGAATTCTCTGCGAGGAGGCAGTAGCTGGACATGGGCTAGGGAGAAGATAGCGCACCAGCTGTGTGACAAGGCCCAAGGCCCGGGTGCCGCACAAGCTCAGGGGTGAGATCCGGCAGCCTTGCGAGCTCCAGGACCCTGCGGGCCGGGGCAGCTGAGCACAGCTGGAAGGGGCTGGGGGGCTCACCGGGATGGGCTCCTCCTCCGCGGCGCCATTCTCCACCAGCCTGGCAGCTGCCGCTTCCTCCTCGGGCTCTGGCTGCTTCTTCTTAACCTTCTTCTTATCTTTGGGCCTCTCTGCCTTCTCCTTCTTATGTTTCTTCTTATGCCTGGAGGATTTCTATAGGGAGAGGTGGGCTCAAGTCCCAGACTTCTCTTTGGGCGGAACACCCCAGCGTTTGCTTCCCCTCATGTCATGTGGAAGGGCTGTGGGGACCCAAGACATCAAGGCAAGGGGTGCAGAGGGATGGCAGCACCAGAGGTCTTCAGCCTTGCCCCCGCCAGGCCAGGTCAGTGGTAGGAACCGGTGCTGCTCAGGAAAGAGGGGCCGGGGAGGACAGCATGGCAACCTCCTACTTGCCCCAGTCACACTCGAGGGAAGGAAACCACTGGCAAGGGATGAGGGCACAGAAGTGCAAGCAGCCGAAGGGGACGGGCCTTGGCTCAGGGAACATGAGGCCGCCATGCTGGGTGAGTGCACCAGACACTGGGGATGCACAGCGTGGGCTCCACGGACAAGAACGCCCAGGACAGGCCACTCCAGAGACAGGACGTGGACTCAGAGGATTGGGGCTGAGGAGGGGACACATGGGGCTTCTTTATATAGTATATTTTGGAATTAGAATTACATGGAGATGGGGCTGGTGAGATGGCTCAGTGGTCTAAAGCACCTACTTAGAACAAGCTTAGCTAGGCACAGGGACCGCGGTTCAATCCCCCAGCACCACATGCCAGTCAGCCCCGCCCCCCACAAAAATAAATAAAATTTAAAAAAAGAATTACATGGAGATGATAGCTTTATAAGAGTGATACTATGCTAACTGCTACCGTCCATATATATTGTTAGTATACCAGATTCCTTTAAGCCATACTCCCAACTATTTTTTAAAAAATATATTTAGTATGGGGTCCACAGGGTCTCACTACACAGGTTGTATTTGTAGCGATCCTCTCCTGTTTTCAGTCTCCCCAGTGCTAGGATTACAGGCATGTGCCACCATGCCACCTGCTGGCTCAGTGCGCCCCAGGGACGGGGCCAACTCGGCACACAGAACAGGGCATTGAACCCTGGTCCCTGTGTCTGCCAAAGCAGGTGCTTAGTCTGCTGAGCTATCTTGCTGGCCCTCATACATTTTATTTTTGGTACTGCGAATCAAACTGAGGGCTACATGCTTGCCAGCCAAGTGCTGTCCCGCTGGACGGTAATCCCTGGTTCCAAACCATACTTTTTTTTTTTTGGGAGGGGGACAGGGTTTCATTATGCAGTTCTGGCTGGCTTGCGCTCACTTTTGTAGCCCGCAGGCTGGTCTCAAACTTGTAGAGATCCTCCTGATTCACCCTCCCAAGTGCTGGGATTACAGGTGTGAGCCACCACACCCAGTTCCAGCCACAGGGGCGCCCAGGGATCTGGGGCTGAGCAAATCATTTTAAAAAGGCTGCAGTCTGCTGGGTACAGTGGAACATACTTATAAAGCATAGGGAGACTGAGGTGTGAGTTCAAGGCTAGCCTGGGTCATATAGAAAGATCCTGTTTCCAAAAGCAAACACTTGCCTAGCCTAGCATGCACAAGGCCCAGAGTTCAATCCCCAGTATGAAAAAAAAAAAAAAAAGGAAACAAACCCAAAACCCACACCACTATATAACTAAAAAAAACCACGAATATAACAGTGGCATAAAGGGCTCCTGAGAAGAGGCCCTTCCACACAGGGTATGAGCAGCTGCCCTGTGGTGGGGTCTAGCCCCGTGGGCACAGACAGCAGGGCCATCTCTGTGAGCCTGCCCCCTGCCCACACCCCTCCACCTGCTGATGCTGAGCTCCTCACCCTCTCTGGGTCCTGCTCTGTGCCATTGTCTTCGTCCTCTGCCTCTTCTCCCTTGGGTCCCTCACAGGTGTCCTCGGGGGCGGTGGCTGCATTTACACTGAGCTCTTCCTGCAGGGAGCCGAGAGGTTCAGGGGCTCATGGCTCGATAGGAGAAAAGGGGCCTTGAACACCACCCCAGCAGGCCTGGAGGAGCCTGTGGACAGCGGCCCTGGCTGGTTGCCCTTTCTGTCTTAGTGGGCCCTGGCCAACTGCAGGGTCCCATGGGAGTATCAGGAAACGAGGAGAAGGGTGGGGGTGCCGGCCTGGCAAGGACATTCCACAATGCTGGGCTCTAGACCTGCACACAGGACCAACAGGGCAGTGCCCACCCACCTGGTGCCCAAGTGGGACATCTGCCACTCTTACCGTGGATGGGATAGGGGCAGGGGCAGCGGCAGGGGGTGGGGTGGTAGACAGCCAGAAATCCAAGTCCTCGGCCTAAAACCACAGGAAGACCATTTCAGCAGGAGGAGGACTGCTCTGAGTGGGCAAGTGACAGGGACAGAAGAGCTCTGGCCTCAAAATGCTGCCTTTCCTGTTCCTGGCTGTCTCACTGGGCCCACAACTGGCTGTTCTTGTAATCAACATCCCTGGCCACTGTGTTCGCAGTCCACCCACGGATCCACACAACATGTGCTGCTTCCCACAGCCAAAATGCCAGCGACAGCCTGCACCTTGGCCCATGAGGACGGCTGAGTGCTGGTTGGGGAGGGCTGCTGTGTGGACAGCACTGGGGAGTCAGGCTGCTGCTGAGCAAGGCTGCAAGGCCACTTTGTGGCTCCTTAAAACCCCAGTGCCTCCAGGGGCCAGGGATATGGCTCAGTGGAATAAGTGCTTCCCTGGCAAGTATAAGGGCCTGAGTTCAATCCCCGGTTCCGCAAACCAAACCAAACCAAACCAAACAAAGTGCCTCCAGATAAAAGCTGTAGGTGGATGCTTACTACAATGCCCCAGGTACCTACGGGCTGAAGCCCTGCCTGGAGCTTGGGCTCCTACCCTTCTGTAAGCCTTGCGGGCACCAGCTATGGACCTGACTCATGGTGGCCCTTGTCCTGTTAGTGACTGCATTGTCCTAAGCCACCCAGGAACCCAAGGAGGTAGCAGGGTGGGACCAGGCCCAGCCCAGCACCGTGTACCTTCTTCTCCTTCTCTTTTTTCTTCTCTTTCTCCCTCTCTTTGTGCTTCTTTTCTTTCTTCTTGGGTTTCTTGCTCTTCTTTTCTACCACAGGGACATCCTCTTTCTCAGGGGACTTTGAGGTCTCGGCGTTTCTGTGTTTCTGCACAGGAAGCTTCTCGCTGTCTGCCAACGGCCTTTGGACAGGGTGGGGCTGGTCACCAGATGGATGTGCGAGGCCACAGGGCGCACGTCAGGTGTCACCAAGGAGATGCCCGAGGTCAGTCCCCCCCAGGTATAGATGTGTCACCCTCGTGTCACATCCTCATCCAAAGCTGCTTGCCCCTTGCTTGGACAGTGGGCACAGGACAGGAGCACAGGCTCTGCCATCTCCCCAAGTCTCCAATGCCTGGCCGAGTCGGCCTCCTCCTCTGCAGGGCTACTCTGTTCCCCAAGGCCTGGGGAATTCCCTGGTTCCCAGGATGAAGAACTCAAGAGCCCTCACCAGCATCTCAGCACGGACATCACTGCCCGCCTCAGCATGCTCTACTGTAAGCCTTGGCCTGAACACAACCCACCCGTGGCCACCGTGGGGGTATCAGCACGACTACCTGCCCCTCACTTACTTGTCTAGGTCAATGTCCAGAGCCCTGTATGGGTCATTGGGGTCTTTGTCATCCTCGTCACTGGGCAGAGCGTTCTGAGAGGACAGGGAAGAACCAGGGCCCAGTTAGCACCACAACAGGGTCCTGCCAGCACCCCCTTCCCGCTCCTTGTTCCAGGCACATCTGCCAAGAGTGGTCAGCTCTGTGTGCCGAGGCAGGCTGTGGGCAGCTCTGCCTGAGGATGTCACCCATTGTCATTCGCATTGGGGCTGAGAGCACTGTGCAGGGGATGTAGGTCAGGCTGGCTTGGTAGCCTTTCCTTTTTTTTTTGTACTGGGGATTGAACTTAGGACCTTGTGCTTGCCAGGCAGGTGCTTAAATCGCTGAGCGTTCTAGCCCTGTAGCCTCTCCTTGATCCCATCCAGCCAGGGAAAACGGGCCACTGTCCAAGGGGCAAGCAGCTCTGGATGAGGATGTAACACGAGGGTGACACGTTGGTACCCAGGCGGGACTGACCTCAGGCATCTCCTCGGTGACAATGTCCACCTGATGGGCAGGGGCGATATCCTCGTCGCTCTCAGTGGGCAGCGAGCTGTGGCGGCGGTGCTTGCCCTTTTTCTCCTTCTCCTTCTTCCTGCGCTTTTTCTTGTCCTTCTCCAGTCGCTGCCGGTGCCTGCGCTCCTCCTCCAGCTTCACATACTGGTCGGACATGGGCATGCCTGTGGGGACATGCAGCCAGTCACGCCACTAGGTGGGCGCCACCACTGGGGACGGGGACAGATAGGGAAGCTCCACAACCCACAGGACTCAGGGGTAACTAGGTACCAGCAGACACTTGCCTGGGACCTTCAAGGGCACAGAGAGGTCGATCTGCACCACAGGGATGTGCTCCACACCCGGCGCGTCCTGGTATCGCTGCGAGAGCAATGTGGGCGTTACTGGTGCCCAGACTCCTGGGCACACGGGGCATGGGAAGGCGTGTCCTGCCAGGAGCCAAGAACACGGCACATCTTTGTCTACACCCTTAAGGACAGGGAAATTGTCACTGGGGTGGAACACCAGAGTGAGGTGTGCCACAGAAAGGGGGCAGAGCTCTTGCCAGCTTCCCCATCTGTACCCTGCTCTTCAAGTTGGGACAGTGATGGAGTCTGAGCCACAGTCAGCACGGCCTGGGGTGGGGGAGGGATGAACAGTCAGCCAAGAGCTGGTGCGGTCCAGAGGTTCTCCAAGGTCCTACCTGCTCACTCTGACCCCTGCCCACTCCAGGACCTACTGAAAGCTGGATGCAATGGGCACATGAGGGACCTGGGGTGCCCACACAGGGCACAGGCTGCTGTGAGGTGGTGCCTCTTGGGGGCAGCTGGGTGGAGGTCTCCTGAAGACAGTGGGCACTGCCTGACTTTGTCAAGACCAGACAAGTGGCCAGGGCTGGGGTGGCTGTGGTGCTGTTCCAAAAGCATGGTGGCAGCTCACCTTCTGTGGGGAGGGAGAGCTCTTGATGTAGAAAGGGTTGTTGGCCTGCTCCTGTTTCCGGGCCTCTCGTCGCTGTGGGGACAAGAGCCACATGAACTCCTTTGACAGCTCCTCACATGCTGGTATGGGGATGAGGGTCTAGGGCTTTGCCAGACACAGAGCCTCAGGCTCCCAGGGACAAGGCGGTGTCAGAAGATTCACACTAGGAGGAGGGTGACCATTTACATCCAAAAAATGCCTGACTGGGCAAGGAGCCACACCTCTCCAGGAAGAGAGGAGACTACAGTGGGGTCCAAAGGCAGCTGGTGCTCCTTTTCATCCCTGCCCTCCTTGGGGCTTCTCAAACATGGCATGGGGTTGAATCGTTGCCTACTAGCAGCTAAGATGAGGTCATTTGGGAGGCATGGGTGGCAGGTTGCCTAGGAGGTTAGCAGGACACAAAACCCTGATGTGACAGCCCTTGTGCAGGTGTAGGCTCAGGAGCTTGCACAGGGACTGGACGCTGCCCCAAAACCTGTGGGATGAGGGGGGAGGAGGGCATGAGGCCATGGTACCACTTACCCGAGCCAGCTCCTCCTCATCTACTTCAGGGTGGCGGTGCCGGGCCTGCCTCTGCTCCTCGTCATGGAAGATGGCCTTGGGCTTCTCGTCCTCAGACTCACTGTCTGAGGGTGGTTCGTTGATCCAGGCGTCAAGGTCCAGACTGTACCAGACAGGGAGGTCACAGAGCCACTCAGCAACAGAGCACTGTCATACCAACACAACCTGAAGCATCTGCCTTAGTGGCAGCCACCATGTGCTCAACTGTGTGACACTTTGACCCCCACATCCATTAGCCATGTGGCCAGTCAAGGCAGAGACATTACTGCCTCTTAGTGCAGACCTGGAGATGCAGGAATGCTGGCATCCCGTGAGGTCATACCAGGGCCAGACGGAGCCTGGGAACCTGTGGAGCTCGGCCCCAGGGCCTGGTGAGCACGGGCGCAGGTCCAGCGTCAGCCAGTCCCACCTCCCCACTGCCACTTCTGGCACAGGACGTATTCAGCATGTTACAGCCATTGGCCCCTGTCCTGGCTCTCTGTCCTCACCCTTCAGGGACTGGCACTTTCTTCTGGGCTTTGGGGGCCACTGGGTTCAGCTCCCCAGCAAAGAGAGCGCTTACTTCCTCCGCCACGGGCACACCCTTGGCCTGCAGCTTCTGCACGTGCTTGACCAGCTGCAAGATGCAGGATGCCTGCAGAGAGAGGGGGTTACTCGGCTGGCCAGGGGCCCAGGGATGGCAGCCCTCACTGGCCAGAGATCTAGCCAATCTCCAGTGCTGTCTTCTTCCTTTTTTTCACCTTGCATTGTGGGGATGGAACCCAAGGTCTTTTCACTGAGCTATACCCCAACTTCTTTTTATTTTGAGAAAAGGTCTTGCTAAGTTGCCCAGGATCAGCTTGAACTTGTTACCCTCTGGCCTCAGGCTTCCAAAGTGCTGGGATAACAGGTGTGCATCACAATGCCTGGCTTGCTTCTGTCACTTTAGACAGGAGGAGAGGGACAAGTGTATTGGGGACTGTGACAAGAGGGAGCTTGCTCTAGTAAAAACACCCCACACCGAGCCTGCCATGTCCACAGTGCCACCTCCTGTGGGGAATGGCTCTGGCCGCTCTATCTCTGTGCAGGTCTGACTCATGTTGGGACATGGCCCAATATGACAGTGCCACAGGCTTGTGACCACATGCTGAAGGTGACCACAGTGGGCAGGCACACTCTGGGCCGGGCCTCTTCACTGACCCACTGGCCAGTACCACACCTGCTCTCTTCCCTGGGCTGGACAAGCAGCCGACCTGCCTAGGGCTGTTGGTTAGGCAGACCAGCTTGCTAAGAACCTCTGTTTTGCACCATCACCCTGACATAGAGGATAAAACCCAAGCTCTCGCCTGCCTGCTGCCTCATAGTCCAGATATCCCAGGACAGGAACAGCACCCCCCAGCACCCATGGTTATTTCTGAGACTGCTGCCCAGGCTGATCAAACCAATACCCTACTAAGACACCTGAAATTCAGTGGGGCATAGCTACGACAATGGCTTCATTTGGGTGGAAAGGGGACAATAGGCCATGTCAGAGACGCAGATCCTGCTCACCCGCTCCTGCACCTCCAGATCAGCGCTCTGCACGAACTGTGGCAGCCGCTCCACCATGAGCTGCGTCACCTCCTGTGCCGCTTCGGCCTCCGACGCCTGCTCTTGACGCTGCAGGATGGACGCGTATAGCTTCACTACGTTCTGCACGTATACTGCCTGGATGTGGCCAGGCAGTGTGGTCACCTTGGGTCGCAGCATGGCCTCCAGGGTCTGGTGGGGCTCCTGCAGATGCCTGGAGGACAGGGGCCAAGGTGAGGCCTCCCTGGCGGGACACTGAGGAAGGGACCTGGGCTCTGCACCACAGCGCCACCTTGAGATTCTGCCGCCTGAACAGGTACAGGGCCAGACAGGACTCTGGAGAGCCAGGAGAAATAAGTGACCAACAAAGTGGACTTGACTGAAGAGCACACAGCACAGACATGCCCATCTTGGAGCAGCTGGGCAGGAAAGGGGCAAAGAAAAGACACAGGAAACCCCAACCAACCCCAGGGCAGACTGTGTAGGAATATAGGACTGTGGCAGGGGAGTCAGAAAGGCAAAGGGAACCAGGTGTGGTGGCGCATGCCTGTAATCCCAGAACTCAGGAGGCTGAGAAGGAGGACTGCTGTTGAGTTCAAGACCAGCCTGGAGAGGGCCAGGGAGATGGCTCAGGGGAATAAGCACATAAACACTTCCCTGGCAAGTGCAAAGGCCTGAGTTCAATCCCTGGTTCTGCCCCACCCCCACCCCCCCACCCAAAAAAAGAAAGACCAGCCTGGCCTACAAAGTGAGCTCAAGGCCAGCCTGTACTTCATAGGGAGCCCCTCAATGAAAATAATAATAAAATAAGAAAAATAAGAAGGCCCAGTGACTACAGGCAATGAACTCATGTAGCCTAGTTTGCTTTTTGATTTGTTCTTTTGTGACTAAAAACTGTTTATCTTTAAACTTTTCCCCTTAGCACAATGGCAGGACCGCACCTCTGGGATTCCAGAGACAGAGTGCCCTCGCTGTGTTCAACAGGTCCTGTTGTGGCAGGCACAGTACCCAAGACTGGGCAGCGTGTGACCAGCAGCACCAGGGTTAGGAAGTGGACCCCACTGGCAGGTACATCCCCCACAGGGACCCCACACTGCCTGCTGGGCCGGGCCCTGGGTGAGTGTGGTCAGACACCGTGTCCCTTCTTCTAGTCCCTCTGTCAGGGCTCCTGAAGCCACTTACTCTGAGAACTCCCCACAGATCCAGGCGGCGGCGTACAGCACCTCACAGATCCCATTCCGCTGGGTGCTGCTGGCAACCAGGTGGGCGCTGTCGAGCAGAGCAGACATCTGGGACACAGCGAACTTGCGGATGGCCTTCACACGGATGGCGACATCCAGCATCTGTGCAGCGATGAGGTGGCCATGGCGGGTCCCCTCCAGCCTTGTCAGTTCCACCAGAATACTGATGTACCTGCCAGTGGAGGGACCCGTGAGAGGTGCCCACAGGAGTGCAGTGGCACCACCCACCCAGGTGGGGACCAGTGCGATGCGGCAGGCACGGACCACTCAAAGTTGGTGATGTACTGGTAGTTGGACTGGCTGCAGATGTCGATGATCTTGGTGAGCAGCTCATCGCGGTAGGTGGTACCCTCAGCCTTGTCCACATGGGTCATCAGCCTCTTGACAATCTCCATCAGGTTCTTCTTGGATACCTGGGGACACAGCAGGTAAGGGGCTGGCACTGAGGGACGTGTGCTCCTTAGTGAAGATGCTCAAGGAGCACAGGCCACAAGAAGGTCAGCTGGTGTGTCAGCCATTGCAGGCCTCAGCCCCACCATACCCCAGTCCACACAGGGCCTTAGGACAGGTCAGCCTGAGGTAGGTGACCCTCTGCTGGTCCCAGGGGCTCCCAGCTGCCTGCTGACCAACCCTGCCCAGGAGGGGACTCGGGAGACCGAGACCTAAGGAGGGAGAAGCGGGGCCGGGCGCACCATCCCGTAGAGCAGGTCGAGGGCTCGCAGCCGGATAGACTCGTCCTTGTCGTCCAGGCACTGCAGGATGAGGTCCTTGTGGGACTGCACGGACTTGGGGTGTGTCCGCAGGATCTTTGACATGGCCAGCAGCCCCAGGTACTTAACTGTGGGGAGACCGAGAGGCTGTGGGCCCTGGGACAGTGGGGTACCAGTGCCACAGGACCGCATGGGCTGCACAGGAGATCCTGGCACCACAGCTGGCTGCTGCCTAGCCCCAAGAACCAGGGAGCAACTGGGATATGTCCCCTACAGACCTGGACAGAGGCTGTGCACCACACCCCTGGGGAGCATGGTCCACAAGCAGGTCTCTCCAGGGGGCGGTGGAAGAAGCAGGTACTAGGCAAGCCAGGGAAGACCACCAGTCTCGGCTTGCAGGAGCCCTCCATGCTCCTGCAAGGATGGACCCCCATCCAGTTACCCAGAGTGTGACAGTGCTTGCTAGTTACTGCCACCTTTCTCACCATCCAGCACAGGGAAAGATCCATACCCCATCAGGGCCGTCAGGCTCTGTGTGGGTCTCAGGTCCCCCACCCTCAAGTCTACTCTGTGTAGCCCACATTTGGCCCCTAAAGGACAGTGGAGCTAAGCCTGAGGCATCAAGCAGACATTCCTTGGGGACCAGGCGCCTCAAGGCACAGCCTGGGCTCCTCTGATGAGGTCCCACCCCAGGGGACAGATCCACCCATCCTTGGATCAGCCACAATGGGACATAGAGGTGAGCAGTTGTTATGCAGACTGTGGTGCCCCCGAGGCGCGATGTATGTTCCCTGGCCCCCATCTCTTCCAGGTCTGCCCCAGGGCCCAGAGAAGAGTTTGTGACCTCATGCCAACTTGAAAGGCAGGGACTCAAAGTGGCCACTGGAAACATCCCCCTGGTTGGGAGGCAGCCCGAGCTACAGTCTGCACAGGCTCAGCCCAGACAAGGCAGGGAGATAGCCCAGCAGGGCTGCCCAGCACCACCATGCACACTCATCCTGCCTGATAGGGATAGAGACATATCAAATCTCAGTGTGGCTCTGCTCACTGCTTAGACCTGTCTGTGCAGTGTTCTGGCTAAGCTCCATGGAGCCCCGTGTCCCCAGAGACAAGCACACACAGCCTCCATCCCCATCCCCTCCCCCCACAAGGATAGCCAGGCATCACCACGCTCCCGTCTCCCTTCCGATTCCACAAAGGCTATGGACCATGGGAAACGAGAGCGTGGGGCTGCTGGGACAACTACGTTTTTTTTTTTTTTGTTTTTTTTTTTTGGTGGAACCAGGGATTGAACTCAGGCCCTTGTACTTGCCAGGGAAGCGCTT
>NDGN011331755.1:0-11396 GCA_002564285.1 Tympanoctomys barrerae | reverse complement strand
GGAATAAGCACTTGCCTGGCAAGCGCAGTGGCCTGAGTTCAATCCCCAGTTCCACAAAAACAAGCAAACAAACAAACAGAAAAAGTATATTAATTCCTGTGGTGATAAAAGTAATTTTGGTGAAAGCCTGCCAAAATAATTTCAAAGTATTTTATTTTGTAGTGGTAAAAAGTTTAATAGATGCCCATCTACAAAGTGAAGGTTAATTCACAGATGAACGCTATAAAAATTCTAGGTAGATAACTATGAAATTATAAATAGAAAATAAATAATATCTATATGAAGTGTTAGAATAATGTCCAGTGTGCTTCTGACTTATCAACAGAAGGTCTATACATTTCCTTTTTAAAACCTGAGCTTCCATCTCTTCATTTATGTTACAAGGAATTTATGCAAAATAGTGGCAAAGAGTGCATAAATCTCAAATACCCTATGAGGCAATAAGCTTCTAGAAATTTAAACCATTTTAGAAAAGTTTCAAATGTGTTCATTTCCAAATGCGCATTAAGTACATGGATGCAGGAGACTGAACTGTGACATCAATGGTAGACCAGAAGTACTGAACTCATGGCAAAAGCTAATCAAATCTCAGGATTAAACTGCCCATGGGAGTCCATGGGAGTGTATTGTGCCCTGTTGTGCCCTATCTAAATTGATAGCCCTGCAAAGGAGAAGAAAAGGTCATTTTGCCTTCAAACTATTCATTTCATTTCACTCAGTGTCTTGGTCACATTTCTCTCATTGCTGAGACAAAATATACCACACCTAAATTAAAGAGGGAAAGTTTTATTTAGCTCACAGTTTGTGAAGGTTTCAGCTGATACTTGGCTGGCTTCAAGGCAGAGTGACACATCACAGCAGTTCACAGCAGGTGGAAAATAGCAAATGCAGAAAGAGTAAAAAGGGAGGAGCAGCAGAAAGCAAACCTCTTTCCCTCCTGTTTACTATATGTAAGGTACCCACACCAAGATGGTTATAGAATTCACAGCCATAATCCCAGCATTAAATGATGAATTAATCAGAAACTCTAGAAGCCCACCCTATGACTACATGAGGTTTTTTTTTTGGGGGGGGAGGGACATCTAGACACTAACCATAACATTCAGTTAATTAGAAGTTATCACTTATTTCATAATCAGAACTTTTTACCTCTGCTATTTAAAGGGCTAGTACAATTTGTAGGCTAGATGGGAAATGTAAATAAAATAGAAGATGAAGCAGGGGAGATGTCAGCCACCATCTTTTTATATTGCCACACCATGCGTCCACAGGAGGAGCTGGCTATCAGATGTTGGTAAGACTGAAGCCCTGATCAAAACATGAATCACACCTCTTTCTTCCTTTCCATACTGAGGTTGGAAAGATCTCCACATTTGTGCAGGATGGAGACCTGGAGAGTTCTCTTGGATATCAAAATAGATCTTGATCTTCTTAATGCCTGCAAGCAAAGGATCTTGTCAAATCTCCTGTAGGAATGTCGAATAGGATGGTTCTACCTAAATTTTGGGGGAAAGCCCACTAGCCAAGTCATATCTCATTTTAAAAGTCAACATGAAAATAGAGATGTTTGTCAAATTCAGTTCTCCAAGAAAACATGGGAAAATGTATGTGTGTTTGCTGCAGTTAGCTTTCATCAGCATCTACTTCTTATAGCATACACTCTTGATGCTTTTCTGTAGTTTGTCTTATATTTCTAGTTCTGATAAGCAGCTGGAGGTGCTAGGTGTTGCCCTCTTGGGTACATATGAAACCTCACTCTCCTTCCCTGCACACAGTACCAGAAGAGATATTTGGGATGCCTTTAGCACTGGCCTTTGAGGATTTTCATGTATTTGCACTTTAAAACCAATTACTGACTTCCTGGTCAAGTTTAGGGGATTTTGTTTGTTATTTTTTGGTTCTGTTTTCAATTTTGCTACAAGAACTATGGATGAGGACGTGACAAATTGCTTGAGAAAGGAAATACAGCTGCATGAAAAGAGGGATGGACCCATCCCAAAATAGGCAGAACATCACCAAGAAAAGGCCAAGTTGGAGAACTAAGAGCTGTTGGGCCAAACACATTGCCAAAGTGTCAACAGTGCAGGTTCCACTGCACAGAAAGCTGGGAAGGCTAAGCCAATAACAGAAATGCATTTATCCATGGCCTAGTCAGAAACAGGTTTATGGCTCAAAACTAGTTTTTGTTAAACTTTTATTTTGAACTTTTTTTCTTATCTATAGTTAAAAGAGTGAATTATCAGAGGTGGGTGCCAAAAAAATTGCCCTACAGGAATCAGTAATTCAACAATGAGTGCTGAAGTTGTAACTCTGCATTAAAAAAGTGAAGATAAGGTGTTGTCAGGTAAAGGTTAAGGTGTCCCCTCTTTCCCTGAAAAGTAAGACCTAGCTGAAAGCAATCAGCTTGAATACTCTGACTTCAGCAAGAAGATCCTGACTGGGACTGGCATTTTTGATCTCTAGTTTTCAAAGCTGATTATTTTCCTTCTAAGTCTTATCTCCTACTTTCTCCTGAAACTATGCTTACATATAATGAGATAATTTAAAACTGATAAAGTAGAAGCCAACTGAAAAGGCTAGATTCAATGAAGAAAAATGCTGTTTTATAAAGTAAGGGAAGAAAGACTAGAAGCTGTTCTGTAGAAGGAGAATCATACTTTGACATCCTTCTAACTTTAAACATAGGCCCGAGTAAACAGCAAAATACAGAAATATCTAGAAGCTGAAAAAAATTGGTCAGTGACAAAAGAATATGTTATCATCCAGATCAGTCAGCTTTCTGGAAATAGGACAGGCTGTGAGCATCCACATCTCTGGAAAGGGCTAAAGAAAGTCACAGGAGGGAAGAGCCGGGCTGCTTTCTCTGGGCCAAGTCAGCCATCAATCTTCATCATCAACCTTCTCCCAGATAGTTGTACATATAAGTCAAACCTAAACAGCCAGGTGATTTCTGTAGAATCCCATTCAAGGCTGGTAGATTACAGGAAAAAGTAATCCTTCCTTCTAGGTCTGCTGATTTCAGAATGAGTTGTGTTGGTTTGGACTTTGGCTGGGCCTCTTCTTCCCAACCAGTGAGGGGAATAGTGCAGTCTGGGTCACTGGGGCGCCCAGAGGTAGTGATGATAAAAACTGTCTTCCAGAGTGTTCCTCAGAAGAGTTTCACATGTTCTGTGGAAGTACCTAAGTAAACCTTTTCATATTTGAAATTAAAATGTGTATAACTTATCTGATGAAAAAGGTTTATACAGCAGCTTTGCCTTTCGAAAGGAAGTGCCCATGGTGATCAACTTTATAAAGAGAAAAGGGGGGCTGAGGACTTAGCTCAGTGGTGTAGCCCCGGCCTGGAAAACAGGAAGTCCTGAGTTTGATTCCCAGTAACCCCTGTTCCCAAAGAAAAACAAAAAAGAAGAAAGTTGTTTGGCATATAGTCTCAGATCTGGTGTCCTCATTAGTCTGGGCTTTGGTGAGGGTGGCAAAGGGTGATCTATCCATGATGTGTAGGAGAAAACAGCCACATCTCAATGGGAGCAGAGAGAGGGAGGACTGATGGATACCCTAATGCCTCTGAAAGGGACCTGTGGTCCAAGAACCTCCCACAGGCCCCACCTCTTAGAGACCTATGGTCTCTATGCTCAGTGCTGCTAAGTTGGAAATAAGCCTTGTACTGCAGATCAATGATGGTGAACCTTTCAGGGCTCTCAGTGACACAAGCAGCTCACTGCAACATGCATGCCATAAGCTCACCACCACTGCTATAGAAACTGGGAGACGCTGAGATTATACACAGACCGAGCAGAAGGGGAAATCCTTTAGAAAAGTGAACTCCCATATATTCTGAAGTAGGAAATTATGTGTTAGAGTACACAGATGGATTTCATCCACTTTCATGACAGAATCACTTTTCTTCCATGAAGTTCTCTGTTATACAAATAGGACTTTTTAAGATTCAGAAACGTGCAATTTTAGATGGATATGTTGCACCTAAATGAATAGTATTTGTAAAATGCTTAATTATAGATTATTTTTCTATATTTCTGGTGGAACAGTAATATGATCCTTGAATTTAGAAATGATGGTCCTACAAAGAATTTAGCAGGCTATAAAGATAGTATTTTACTAAGTACTCACTTTTTCCTCTGGGTATCCAAAACATCTATCTTCTCTTAATGAGGGAAAGGAATGCGAGTCTATAAACTACCAAAATCAAATAGAATGACAGTGCTAAAGATGATAATAGCAACAATAGTTTTCATATATATATATATATACATATATATATAGCATCTTTTTCTGATGCAATGAATGTGAACTGGAGAAACATTTAAAAGGCCAGAAAATGTTAGAAGGGCCTCAAAAAAGGCCAACATAATACCCAGAGAGGACTGGGTTTCCATCAAAATGAGCCCTCTCCCTTAAGCTTTCAGTGGATTTTTATGACTATAAATCATAACTAAAAGGTAAAAAGCTGTATTTTTGAATAAACCATAAGACCTACATAGGATGATGATGATGATGATGATGATGTGTGTGTGTGTGTGTGTGTATGTGTGTGTGTGTGTGTGTGTGTGTGTGTTCTTTGTTTTATAATTAGATTGGTTGGACTTAAAAATTCCTGGTACAATACAGTTTGATCATTCCTTTTGTAAAATACATTGTAATATGCCTACTTACAAATTCTTACAGAGCCTACATTGGTATTTTGAAATGAAAAGTAATAGGAATACTATATTTTGATATGAACAATGAAAATAAGCCCCTTAACATCATAGAAGAGACAAAAATGACAGAAGTTCTTTAAAAGCAAATGAGGAACAAAGGACAACCTGACTGTACATGTTGAAGTTTTGAGAAAGAGGAAACTTCTGACACTAGTTAAAAAGAAGGAACAATTCCTTGAACTGCCTCATAAGCAGGGAATTTCAGAAGCCCTAAAGGGACTCAGTACACAGAGATCCATATGTGGGGACCAGGTCATCAGGTAGAAAGTGCCACAGTTCTGAAGCCTCAGGTGGTGAAGGTCTGGATTTCATAATTCAGTATCCATGCTCATAGGCAATCCTAAGGGGGCATTTAACAAAGACTTTGAGGAAACAAAAGAAAATGCAAAGAAGCAATAAAAAGAAGACATATTAGGGAAACAGGAGTCAACACACTTGGCAGTTGCCTCATAGAAAGTGGTTTTGCCAGGAACAGGTGAGCTAGGTCAACAAAGACCTGCTAGAAAAAAAACCTCTGAGTTGATAGTAACACTTATATGCAAAGAAGAGAATTTAAGACTTTTTGATTTTTAGGGTTTGCGTAAAGTCCCATGTTAGGGCCCTGACTCCTGAGGAGTTTGCATTCCAAAGCCTCTATGTGTTGACAATTATGACTCTCTGAGGAAAGACTTCGAGTTCAAGCCCTCAGGGTTTCTGAAAGCCAGGAGGTGGTAGAGTAGGAGTGCTATGTGACACTCTTATGAAGGCTACTTGCAAGATATGAGCAAGCTTGAGGGAACCAGGGAGGTAGGATGAACATGCCAAGGACTGTAGAGAGAGAAAAGACACAGCAGTCCTGGGAATTAAGACTGCCAGGCACACAGACACCAGGGAGCACTCATTTTGGCTGGGGTGGCATTGATATAAGAAGAAGACTGAGAAACAGGAAGGAGACACCCCAGGAATACAGATGGAAGAAGAGGGAAGAGGATTCTCTGAAGAACTTCAGATACATCAAGCATTCAGGTGGAGGAAGAATAACACCAGTATACAACACGACTGTGGGTGAAGTGAGAATCTATGAACATGAGGCCCTCAGACACAGTAATGGGAAGTGGATGTGAACTAAGACCTCAGATGGTGGGAGAGAAAAGGGAATATGCATCATATTAAGGTCTATGTCTAGATGTCCCCAGAAGCTGCATGCACTCTTAGGTGGAACTCTGGAGAGGTGAATGGATCATGAGGGTGAGATACTCATACTGGATTGGTGTACTGATCAGTTCATAGTTAAATGTAACATTCAGGGGTGAAGCCTGGTTGTAGGAGGTGGTCCCTGGGGTGTGGGCTAGAAGGGTCTATCTCCTACTCTCCTCCCTTGGTCTCTCTCTGCCTTTTTTTTTTTTTTTGTATTTTAGGGAAGGGTCTACAAGGTGTTCAGGTTCTCACTACTAGATCACACTCGTAGTGATCCACCTGTTTACAGCCTCCCAAGAGTTAGGATTACAGGCGAGCTTGAGACTTACCCAGTCTCAAGTGCTGTCTCAGCTTGCCTCAGGGGTGAGGCCAGCATGGCAGGTTCTGCAATCAAACTCCCAGCCCCTGCCTCTGCTTGTGGGTGCTTTAATCCACTGAGCTATTTGGCCGGCCCTTCTCTCTCTGCTTCTTGATGCCATGCCATGAGCAATTCTCTACCCTGCCTCTCTGGATACTGCCCTATCTTGGAATCAGCTGAAGGTGGAATAACTATAAGCCAAAATAAATTTATGTGAAGTGTTTTGTTCCAGCAATGGGAGAGTAGCTAAGACCAGAACCTCAGAAGCAGGATATGCAAGGGGATGCACATCATGAACTAGATGGAGCGAGCAAGAAGCAGATGCACACTATAAGTTCAGGACTTGGAAGTGGAAGCATTGCACAGCAGGACCTTTCATTTTCTTGGTCTTCTGGATTTTGATCTTTCCTTCCTTGGACTATAACATGCTGAATGCTAAAGGAAACAGGGGCACTGCTTCTGTCTTTAGCAAGCAGCCCCCAGTGCACAGCAGGGTAACAGGAATATTCTCTAATATCCTCACTGACCATTGTGTTAATAAGAATGTCCAGGATACCCTCTGCCAGGGGAAATATCTACATACTTGCTCCGAAGACACAAACATTGAAAACAATGTTGATTTTCCAGTTTTCATTGGCAATTATTTTGAGTACAAACCAAACAGTAATATAAAGTGCAAATCTAAACCTCAGAATCTGCTCACTGTACAGAACTGGCCAACGCAGAGCATTAGCAAGAGACATGCTTGAATCTGGGGTTGCAGAGGAAGTGCAATAATGCCAATGGTGATTGGAATCCAAAGTCACAAAAATAACAATATTCTCAATCTAACTAAGAGAGATTTAGTACTTTCCAAAGGATGGAACACTGAACTAAATCTTTATGAAGTAATATCATTGGCTGAACACAAAGTTGTCAAGAAATTATTGAAGGTGAGGTTGGTTTATTAAAATCATAGAGGCAGTGGGAACAAAGACATTTATTACTGTGGTGTTCTTAACTCTCATAAGTCCATGTTCCTCTAGCCCAAATGCTCTTGGCAGTGAGCATGTGAGAGGATGAGGCTTGGGAAGTTGTTGCCAACTTCAAGACCCGTTCAAGATATTGCATTCATGATTCAGTCCTAGAGGACACAATGGAATCAGTCTCGCAGCCAACTAAGTGCGAACAAATAGAGCATATTTTTGCCTGCTACTTGGTCCCATACATTTCTGTTGAAGGCTTCCTCTCTTTCCAGGAACTGGAGTTATAGATTCATGACCTGATCTGTGCCCTTGAAAAATCTATAGGGCACCTGGGAAAATGGATACCAGACCTTGGCTTTGTCTTAGAGAAGATCAGATGAAGATGAAGAGTTGGGAGCCAGCCAAGGCCAAGGGTGCTGAACACCTAGATCCCACTGCCCCAGCAGTGTTTCTGGGCTGCCTACAAGGAGCAGAAAGAGCCTTCTTGGAAGCTTAGGCAGACCCTAGGAAGACCTCATGAGGGGACAGACTTCAAGGGTCACTTTGCCAGTGAGGCAGTCTGGATTATCCTGAATCTAGAGATGACTTCAGAGGGAGGGAGAGGATTGGTCAAGAGGATGCAGATCTCAGGGCTTTTTCAAAGCCTTACACATGACAGATAAGGGGAGAAAGTACACATGGAAACAGATGAGCAATGAGACTCTCATGGGGCACCTCTCTTCTCTCTTAACCTTTTGGTCCAGTAAACCCCTAACTAGAAACATACCCCTGTTGATGGCATCTACTGCTGGGTAACCCAGTGCCCCAAAACGGGCAGTCAGACCCCCCCCGGGTTAGTTTCTGTCTCAGTTCTGCAGGATCTGGAAGTGAGGTAGCAAGTTCTTTGTACCTAAAGTGAGAGTCCATGCAGATCCCCTGAAAACCCTCTGGAATTAACATAGCACTTCTCAATGTGATTTTAGAGAATACAAAAGTAGAATCAGCAATATTACTTGAATAATTCAGTTTGTTATAACTTAGATTGCTGCTCCTGTTGTTCTTCCATAATTTCTCCTCCTTTCAATTCCACAAAGATGCTGACTCTTTTGAAAAGCAATCATGATGAGTTATGTGAGTTTGTAATAACTTGGAAATACATTCTGTTTAACAAAGGAAACCTCAGGCAGCTATTGGAGAGCCCAAAGGAAGGGGGACTGAAAGGAAGTGAGGAAATTTGGAACCAAATGTGGAGGGTTTTTGCTTTTTAAAAATACAACTAATTTATTTTACTTTTCTAATTTGAGACAATTTTAAAACAAAAAAAAATCACTCTTACTATTTGAAACTGTTTGTATATATTACTTTAATCAGTTTTAATGTCTCTTAAATTCACTGACCTGAAATGTGTTTTTATTTTATTGCCAGAGACCTTTTGGGGAACAAGTCTCCTTCTGTGTGATGGAAGTGAGCAAGGACAGCCTTGGTGGGAGTAGATGACAGGCACAGATGAGTTCATTTCAGCAAGTTCTATTGGTAGCTTCCAGAAGCCAGTCCACACCTGGTAGCTGTTCTTTCTGACTATTTTATGGCTTGTGTCTAGTAGTCCTCCCAAATCCTCATGCAGTCATAGGTAGGGCTTTTCCAGAGGTGGCTGGATCTAGGATTAAGGGTGGGTGATTGTTAAGTCAGTCCACTAGTTGGTTTGCACCACACTAATCCAGATATCTTTGATACAATACAAGGGACAAGAAGATGCTTATCATGTCCCTTGCTTGGTTTGCTACCTTCTGCCCTCCATGAGCAGGTTCTCCTCTGGGATGGCTATTCACCAGCCAGCTGCTCTACCTTGGAACCAGCCAATTATAGACTGAAACCATTATAAACTGTGAAATAAATAAACCTGTCCTCCTTTGACTTTGGATGTCAGGTATTTGTCTCAGCAACAAGAGAAATGTAACAAAGACAGAATTTGGTACCAGACAAGTAGGGTCCTTGCTGTGACTATACCTACCATTGCTTCAGGAACCTTTGAGAATGGCTTGTGGGAAGATTTTGCAATCATTCAGAGATGCTTGCTGAAAAAGTAGATGTGGAACACCCTAGGCTGTTCTATACAGCAGATTCTGGTCAGAGCTCAGATGACCAGAAAGCTTGGAAAAACTTTTTTGGGGAGATATGTGCTGAAATGAAGGACTGCATTGGCTGTTGGACTCTAGATGGGTTGTGTTAATCCTTGGAAGAAAGTTTGTCTGAATTTTTCTCATGCCCAGAGACCTTAACTGAGATTGAGATTAAGAGTGGCAGATTAATTAATATGACATAAGAAATTTCAAGGCACCTGAATGTTGAGGCATGGCATGGCTACTGTTGAGGGCTTTTCCAGACTTATGTTGAGAATCAAGAGCAAAGAGCCCCACACAATGTTTAAAATATTGTGAGTTTGGCCAGAAAGGAAAGTTCAGTAAAGCTGTGGAGTATAGAGCAAAGGAGCACTTGATTGCTCAGAAGGAACAGGAGAACAAAAAAGATGGCCTGAGGACATCACAAAAAGTAGCAGGCTTCTATACTTTTCAGCCCTAAAATTGCAAAGGTGAAAGACTGCTTTGAGAAGAACTCCACAGAGCACCACATTCCACAATGGTGGCAACATACAGAATTTGTTCCTCAGAATTGGACTCAGAGTCCCAGATCAAGGCATTTGGCCCCAATAGCCAGTGCAAGAGAGAGAGAAACCTGGCTACTACTACAACTGGCAATAATCCTTGGCATTTTACAGACAGTACTAATTTTATGTGCATGCAGAATGTAAGAGTTGTGGGGTCAGCAAGGCTCCCATCCAGATCTCAGAAAGCCTGGGATAGCAGGCAATGTGCACCTGAGAAGGCAAAATGTGAGGTAGTGAGTATACAGCCAAAGGTATACTGGAGATCCCACAAGTTTGGAGAGGCCAGGAATGTGGATCCTCTTACAGCAAAAACTGCCCTCCCCTAGCCAATACATTTCAGTTTCAGTTTATTACCCAGATTCTGGATTGCCGCAACAATCTAAAGGAAATTACAAGGAGAGGGCAAAGAGGAAAATTCCTAAAAGGGAAGCTTTGTGGGCTACAACCACCAGAAGTGCTGTAGGATGGAGTCACCCAAGCCCTTTGAGTTTATGTCTTGTCACAGATTGTCTCAAATGCTGCACATGGAATTACAGGACTCAATGTTTGCCCTGCTGGAGTTTGGGCTTGCTATGGCCCAAATCCTTTGTATCTGCTACTTGTAACTTTTAGAATGGAAATGGTTTTCTTATGCCATTGAATGCTGGAAGTGTTGAAGTTTCTTTTTATTTGCACAGAAATTTACAGATAATCTTACCTTACCTCTCACAGCAGACTTGGGATTTAGAAAGACATAAACTAAATACATTTTTCATAAAGACATGTATATGAGTCCTGGGGGGAAGGGAAAGAATGTTACAGTATGTGTCTTAATGTACTCCAAAGCCTCATGAGGTCATGGAGTATGAGCTTTTGGAGGCAGATTTATCTAGCGTGCAATTGATTCATGGTCGCATTAAGGCTGTGAATGCTACACCTCTCCTAGATCAGGTGGCTGGCATACAATATAAGGGATGAAAAGAGACTTGCTCTCCACTCCTGTCTTATTGCTTTTGATATCTTTTACCACCATGAATGGTTGCCTTTCCAACATGTGCCTTCTTATATTAGAGCTAACTGATTATGAGCTGAAATTTCCACAATCTGTGAACTAAATAAAACTTTTTCCCCTTTAACGTATGGTGTTGGGCATTTAATCTCAGCAATAAAAAAAGTAAGATAGAAGAAAACACAAGCGATATGTAATCCTGGATGAAGGTTTAGTCAACATGAATAGCAGCCGGTGTGAGAAAGTCAAGACTGAGATCATCAGGTGGTCTCCGCCCATCATCAAGCACACAGCACAGTTCTGATGCTGGTTCATCCAATTCCAGACCAAATTTTGAGGGGGTTTCTCAGAAACCAGTGCCCCCTAGAAACAGCTGTATTGATCTGGCTCCACAGGCAAGCAAATCTGCTGTTCTCGTGAGGCAGGATGAAGTGAATGAATGAATGAAAATCTTTGAAAAAATATACTTATTAAGACAAGATAAAAGATGGGGCTGGCGAGATGGCTCAGTGGTCTAAAGCACCTACTTAGAACAAGCTTAGCAAAG
>NDGN011331740.1:0-11181 GCA_002564285.1 Tympanoctomys barrerae | reverse complement strand
AAAAAAAAAAAAAAGAGGACATGAAAATCAAATTTTAGTGTAAGCCAAGTATCGTGACAACATTCCTGTAATCCCAGCACTCAGACTAAAGCAGGGGGATCACCGTGAGTTTGAGTTAAGCCTGGGCTACACAAGCAGGTTAATCGCCAGCTTGCACTACACAACAAGATCCTATTTTTAAAATTAATAATGTTCATCACTGCTCTATAGTGTCAACAGGTAGCCCACTGCTCTTTCATCATCTAGAATATAGTCAAAACTATCATTCTTACTCTTAGAATTACATTTTCCAATTCTTTACAAAAATATATGAAATTGCACCCAGCACAGTAGGATTTAAGGCAGGAAAATAACATGTTTAAGTTTAGCCTGGGCAACTTAGTGACTTTATAAGAGTCTGTCTCAAAACAAGACAAAAAAAAATTAAAAGCTGGGGATATAGTTAAAGAGAAAGCCCTGAATCAAATCCCAACACTATATATAAAGAAAGAACAAACACTTTAAATGAATTAAAGTGAGAAAGGAAGCCACAAGCAACTACACAACTTCTATCAGAAAAAAAAAATAAATGTAATCTTTTATTTATTGTTTGGTAATAGGGTCTTGCTATGCAGCTCAGAATTCTAGTGATCCTTCTGTCTCAGCCTTTCCAGAGCTGGGATTATAAGCATGTGTCACTGAACGTGGTTTTGGTGGCGGGATCAGTGAGGAATCAGCCTAGTATGTGGTACCAGGGATCAAACCCAGGTCCTTGCACTGGCCAGGCAGGCAGTTAGACCACCAAGCTATCTCCCCAAGCTTCAGAAAAATTTTAAATATGGTGTTGTAAGAGAATAAATGCTAAGAAAATGGGAGAATTTTAATTTATGAATTTTCATTGGAAAGATTTATGTAAGCTGGTCTAGATACTCAAGAAATGATCATGAAATGCTTATTATTATTGTGTTTCAGATGTTGTTAGATACTGATCAAATGGGGAGGAGAGAAAGGAGAGGGAGAGAGAGAAGACAGAGACAGAGAGAGAGACAGAGAGAGAGAGAGAGAAGACAGAGACAGAGAGAGAGACACAGAGAGAGAGAGAGAGAGAGGCTTTAGAATGCAACAGCAGTGATGTGAATTTGTTTTCAAGGAAGTTGCAAATGCTCCATGCTACCTAAATCCTGACCCAGTTTCTGAGTGTATCTGGGTACCATATGATATGAGTCCTCATTGAGGCGATGGAAGCCATAAGCAGTTGTTCTTAGCACCTTCTTAGGAGTTCATGGTCTTTTACCCACTGTCACTTTTTTTTCCCCAGCACTGAACATCAGACCTAAGCCTTAAAGCATGGACAAAACATTCAGTCACAGAACTATACACTTCTGTTCCTGTTTAAACTTATTGATATGAGCTCTTCTTTTTAATCTTGTGCCTACTACACGCAGGGATGGTGCATAAATTCTAGTAGAATATTTTAATTCAAGTTTCAGAAAACTTTGCCTGATTCACGTGGTAATTGACCCATAGTTACAATGTTTACAGCTACCTGATTCTGAGTATGAGCACTGATGAGGCCATGTGGTTGTCGAGTAGGATGGTTTGTTCCCTTGTCTACATCTCTTTTCAATTTCAAATACAGTTCACACTCAACTGAATCATTGATTTATGGTTTGCTTGCTTTTTATTGCTTTGTTTTGCTTCATTTTATTTGACACAAGGTCTCATTATGGAGTTGAGATTAGCCTTGAACTCACCATGGAGCCTAGGCTGGCCTTGAGTTTGTGGCAATCCTCCTGCCTCATCCTCCCAAATTCTGGAATTGAAAGCACATGCCACCGTGACTGACAATCTTTGCCACATAAAGCAAAGATCGGCAAACTGAGTTCTAAAGGCCAAGTCTGATCCTCCCCTTACTTCTGTAGTTTTCGGATGGAGACACACCCATCACTTGGCTGTTTTCATGGGATAGCAGAGAAGTGAGCTGCTGAAGGTTGGAACGTAGGGAACAAAATGCTAGGGATAGTCACTTTCTGGAGCCTTATTTTGAAGCTTTTACTTCTGACTATAAACATGAGCCTTCCGAGGAGTGGATTAACATACTGATCAGGAATTTCAACATTTTCCTACCATGTGTGTGTCTGTGATTCCCACCTATCTTCCCAAGGAAGGTTGCCTGGTACTCACTATCAAATTATTTATTATTCACTGTGTAGTGTGCCCTGACAGGTAGGTGCTTTCAGGCAGAATGGCAATGGTGATAGTGAAACCCACAAGAATAAACAAAATCTCTATCTCTCACTTCTGTGTGAAACACAGGCACCATCAAAGTAAACTAATTGCTTGCATTAGACTGATAAATCCTTGAACAAAAATAATCCTGTTCATTTCAGTAGCCTCTTTCATTGGGTTTCTGTTTTGCTCTTTTGTCCTGCAAAGAGTTTATCCAACAGTGAAGATTCTATGATATGCAGCGGGAAAGACACAGTTTAAGAGCTCAGGCCTCAGACCCTACAGGGCCAGGTGTAATTCTCCGCAGCACTCACCCTACCTGCAAACACAGAATCATAACGTACTGTAAAACTATAAACTATAAAATGCACTTCAAAAGAAATAAAGATTTGTATGACCGACAACACTGATGACGGTAACGCTGCTCAGCTTTTTCTTTTATATTTTCCAAAACTTATTTGCAACTTATGTCTTCATACATGGAAAACACAAACTTAGATTTCAAGCACCTATGTAGCATGTGGAGGCAGGAAATCATCACTACGCACTTTACTTGGTCAGGCCACTATTACTACTGAGCACCCCCGCGAGGCTGGCATGCAACCTAGTGCTACATGAAAGAAACAAACAACGGGAGAGCACGCTGCTGGTGCAAAGCGGCTCCATCTTTCCTGTCAGCAGCTGCACACAGTAAGTAGAAGAGTCCTTCTGAAATGTGGGTGACATCTGATCTTGTATTTTACTCTCAAACTGTGCTTGATTTTCATGAATTGCCCTCAAAATAACTGAGTTCAGCCATTAAGAACCATGAGGCCTCACCTACGTATGCATTTGAGCCTTAGTTATTTACAAAAAGGAGCTTACAAATAATTGCACAGACGATTCCATTTGCAAATAGCAAGGACCCTATAATGAGACGTTCAATGGTTCATTAAGGTTTAAAATTATAGCAATGAAGAAAATTAGGAGAAATTCAAAAGGAATGGGAGAGCTGGAGAGATAGCTTAGTGATCTAAGTACCTGCCTGGCAAGTGCAAGAAGCCAAGTTTGATCCCTGGAGTACAGCATGTCACGCTGGCCTCCAGAACCCTGAGTGCACTGTGTAGGCCACCAAAACCAGCACACACCTGTAATCCCAGGGCTGGGGAGGCTGAGACAGGGGGATCACTACAATTCCAAGCTGCTCAATGAGACCCTGTACTAAATAAATAAATAATAAATAAATAAATTGTTGAAAAATAAAAGAAAGCAGGGCAGAAAATATCAACAAAGAAAAGAGAAAGCAAAGGAAAAAAAATAAAATTGTTCAGGGAAAAGGGAAAAGATTTGCCATGCTCCTTGGAACAATATCCCACCAGGAAAGATTAAGAAATAGAGGAGCTAGGGAGATAACTCAGCAGCTTAAGCAGCACAAGGTCCAGAGTTCAATCCCTAGTATGAAAAAAAAAATAAAAGATTAGGAATTATGCACTCTTATTTGCAATATATGTACCTTCTATATCCCAACTTTGTATGTAAGTTAAATGTAGTATTCATGACATAAATATGCCACACAAGTTACGTATATTTTTATTTTGATAGTAGCAATGTATATCACACAGATGAAACCTATTTTGCTATAGTTGACCATGGTTTGGCCTCCAGAGAACCATCAGCTGGAAGCTGGTTTATTCCCCATGTGACAGTGCCGACAGATGGTGCAATCCTGGAGATGTGGCATCTAATGGGAGTGACTGGGTTGTGGCAACTAGACCACCCTCTCCAAGACATTAACCTCAAAGGATGGTGGCCTTGCAAGTGTAGGTCAGTACCCACATGAGCACAATGCTGAAAGGAGTGAGCTTGTGCTGTCCTTTGTGCCCCCTCCCACCACTGACTCTGGTGCAGGTGTTGCCTACAATTTGTGCTTGCCCTCCAAGGAGAAAATGGCACATGCCACCCACTGACACAGNCAGGGTACAAAAGCAGGATGACAGAACTATGCTGCTGGAATAGTCATAACCGTGAGCCAAATTTAACTTCTTTTTCTCATGAAAGAACCAGGTTCTGGTATTTTATTATCACAACACAAGATGAATTCAGACATATGTATCCTCGAGAACTCACAATGTTATGCAGCCTCGGGGCATGTGTATACACAGAAGGATCAAGCAGCACAATTCTCAAACTTGTAATATGTTAACCTGAGCTGCTTATGTTAATCTGTGAAATTTTCTTCATAGCATCATATATCACTCAAAATATCCACTGGGAATAAGATAGTTTTGTTGAAAGTACATTTTTATAATCACAACAAGAGAATTTACTAAAAAATAGGTCTAATCAGTCTCATTCATTTCCTATAAACAACCACATAATTGTTACAGTATTAAGTACAATTCATTAATATAATGCACAGTTTCATGAAAAGATTGTCTAAATACCCACATCATTTTCAAACACATGCACCATTTCACCATATCCTGCAATTATAGCAAAAAACTAATTTCTCAGAGAAGGCATTATTTTATGTTTTTAGGTATTTTTAGGCTTTCTCTCATTTCTTCCTCCACTTTCTGACCCTTCAAGTCAGTGGTCCAATAACACTCTCTTACTTACTCAATCTAGATTACAGCCAACCTGGAGCCGGAGAACCAAATAAGGCCAAATACAGAAAATGATGTGGACTTTTTAGTGTCCTTCTACACCCAGCTGGGTAAGGCTGCATCCCTGTTTCTCAGACACTATCTAGTTCAGACCTCTACTTTTTATATTCTGTTCTTGTTGATCTCATATCTCTGCAAAGTGACAGGTAGGAAGACAAACCAAAGAGGCAAATAACCAAAGAAAATGAACCCGTTTTGCTCATCAACTGGTCACATGTGACATGTTGAGTAGACCTGAATATTCTCCTTTCCAGTTAAACCTCACTGATCTTATTCTTCAGTTAGTCTAGCCATTCTGCTTTGTCAGATATCAGTACACAGTATGCTTCATTCCAAGAATCTCAGGATACATTAACTTGTTCAATATAGTGTCTCCAGAATTGGAAATGTATCTTTTTTTAACATTCAGGACAGGGTCTACAGGGTCTGCAAGGTCTCATTATATAGATCAGATTCACAGTGATTCTCCTACTTTCAGCCTCCCAAGTGCTGGGATTACAGGCTCGCCCCACCATGCCCAGTCTCAATCAGGATCTGGGCTAGCACAGCACACCGGGGATCAAACTATAGTCCCTGCGTCTGCCTAAGCAGGCACTTTAATCTGCTGGGCTGTTTGACCGGCCTTTGGAAGTGCATCTTAAATTGAATGAAATGGTGTTTTTATCTTTAAACATATTATGGTTGATAAATTTATCAGCCATCTTTATATGACTGTCACAAAAACACTAGCAGGGCACCATGATGAAAGAAATGAAGCCCAGGAGATCCACAAGCTAGCCCTGGCTTCAGTTTAATGCTAGTGGCAGCCCTCCTGATGGTGCCTTATCAGGGCAGATGGGGTGCTCAAGGCCACAGCCACATCCTCAGCAGGAATTCAGAGCACCTAGATGGGGAGAGACTCAGACTTCTGTAAATGGTCTTTGAGAACTAATGGCCTCTTGGTAGACGCCTGACCTGGGCACACACCCGCTGTCCTAGACCTTCTCAATAAATTTCACCTGTTAGAGACTCCATCTCCAAATAGCTCTCCACTGAAGAGCAAGCTTCAAATGCATAGATTCTGATGTGCAAGCCATCGCTAAACCACAGCAATAGACTCTTACACATGGAATTATAAAGATAATGGTGTATCTCATGATCTATTATAAGCTAAAACGAATTTTATATTTTGTGTGTTTGTGTGTGCATGTAGGTATGACATTGTTTTTTTCTGGTAAAGTTTACATGTTAAAATTCTAGGCTTTCCTTTTTTTTTCTTTTTATTATTACTATTACTTTTCTTCTTGGTTGCTGGCTCAGCCCACCCTGAGGCTGGGGTTGGCATGGCATGTGGTGCCAGGGATTGAACTGCGGTCTCTGCGCTTTACCCAAGCTTGGCTAAGCAGGCACTTTAGACCACTGAGTTACATCATCAGCCTCCAAAATTCTAGACTTCTAAATGAGTTTGAATACTATAGTGATGGTGACGCTGATACCAGTCATTCCATTATCACTAGTTTGTGAGCACACAGTTGCTAGCCACAGGCCACATGTATGTGAATACCTGTGGTGGGACTGGAATGTCCATGCTGAGCTGAGATGATCAGAGCAGATTCCAAGAGCCACATCTCAGGGCAGCAGGCAAGTCTCTGACACTGAGGTTCTGATTAGAAATGCCACCAGAAGTAAGCATGAGAAAAACATCAGGCAATTTCTACTCGTATGTCAAGAATTTTGCAAAGAAGCATGATCAGTATTATCAGGAGGCACGCATATGAAGCCAGGTGAAGATACATGGGAAGGGCTCTGTGGCCATCTTTGCTTAACCTGGTAATCTTGTCCTTCATCTTCTTTTTCTTATTTCTCTCTACTTTACAGGCTCACCACTGTCAGACTTCACAGAGAATTTCTCTGTTTCCCTGAATTCAACTGTTAATGGGCGCCTGATGTTCTGCCAGAGATGCTAATGTCTGAATCTCCAGAATCTGCAAATAAAATCTGCCTTACATATAAAAGTATATTGGAAAATAATTCTGGTTAACAACATTGAGATGAAGAGGTCATCTTGAATTACTGAGAATGATCCGGCATGATCATGCATGTCCTCCTAAAAAGAAGCTTAGATCACATGGAGGAGTAGGAGAGAGGCTGTGGTGATCTGATGAGGACCTCACAGAACCTGGTGGGAGGAGCTGCAGCCAAGACCAGGGGAGGCCTTGCCTGGAACCTCGAGAAGCGAACCTTGCAGCCAACCTGAATTCAACCCTGAGATGCTAGCTTCAGACTTCTGGCTTAGTTAAGAGAGTAAAATTTAGCCATTTGAAACACTAAATGTGAGATAATTTGATACAGCAATGACACAAAGCCCTTAGGAAGATGGGTCACTCTGTCTTAATTCAGCCCTCATCTCACTCCTTACACTTTTCATCTCAGACTTGGAGTAAAATAATCATCTCAAGAAGCCATGTTAAACTCAAGGAATTTTAATACACTGATCTCAAATGGAACCACTTCCTCCTATAGCCTTGCTACTCTCCTTTTTTGTCTTGATGATTTTAATCAAGACAGATTTGAGGACTCAGGATTTCCCTTGAAATTCATGTTTAATGATTCATAAAGTATAAATCCCATGCCTTAATTAATCATAATTTAGGCATAGGTTAGGGCCTCCATTCTCCCATAGTATTATTATAACCAAGTCTCAATTAAAATTACAGTGAGAGTGGTATTTCTGAAAAAAAACATTTGATATTATGTCAACTATCTGCTGCAAGTTTTTAAAAATTCCATCATTAGTAACATAGAATTTTATGTATTTGGTAGGATACTTATATTCCTTTATAGTCTTCTACTGATATGGGACCATTTTGTCATGTTTTAAAATGACAATTGCTATTTTAGAGTGGTTATCCTCAAACAGTCTCAGTTTCTATATGTGTGTAATTATTTTGTCATGAACTTGTTGGCCTTTTTCCTTTATTAATCATATTTCCTGCAGGGAGAGAGCCAACATTAGACATTGAGGCTAGAAGAGATTTAGGTTAAATATTTTGTTAATTATTATATCTTGGGTGATATCAGATCCTTTGCATTACATTACTTTAGGAAGACCATAAATTAAGCATGTAATCCCATGAATTACACTGTTTGATCACTATTTTAACATGTAGTTTAACTTCACATTTAATATTGTTTGGAGAATTAAATTTGTTATGTAATATATTTTCATGTAGTGATTTAAAAAATCCACTGATTCTCTAAGCTTTCATAAATTGTAACAGGAAGGATCTAAAAATGTATTTTTCAAGTCTAACATTCACTATTTCTCACTCATCTGTGAGGAAATCCATTACTTTTTCTGTCTATTTACTACTGATTCATGAGTATTTATTTATTCAATTGTGACAATCTAAGTGATATATTCCTTTACTTAAATCTATTTCTTCTATTTGCCACGGAAATGACTATTAACAATAATTTTAGGATACATTTACTGTTATAAGATAATTTGATTTAATAAACATAATAAAACCAATGATTTTAACACAAAAGAGGAATGCTTGTGATTTTTCCACATCAAAAAATAAAGATCACCACACGTAGGGCCTTTCTGAAATCACCCTCCAAGTAATTATCATATGTATTGTTTTCCTCCAGTCAATCCTCACAACATACTATGACTTTATTTCCACCCTCCTTTCTACAACATCATTTTATTAGTGAGATGATCAATATTTTCTAAGGTTATACTGTGCAAATACTCATAATTAGTAAAAAAGAAATGGGCAGAATTTAAGCTCCCAGATATTGGCTCCCTCCCTGTACCACATGCCACTTTGCAGATTCAAGCATCTTTATTTCATTGTCATGAAACTTAATAGTCATATTACCCAACTTCTACAGAGGAAAAGAACCAATGGAATATGAAAGAGAGACTTCTCCAGCTAATTGTTCCAATTCTGATGATTGGAGAGTCAGATATTAATAGGCCAAAAGGGCATTTCAAGTCTTATGTTGGTCTAGAAAGGGAATTCTCTCCTCTTCAAGGACCTTTTGTATTTTCCTTTTAAGCTTCATGTTATTAAGTAAGGTCTATCCACATTATAAGGAATAATATATTTACTTAAAGTTGAATGGCTCATATGTGAATTATTTTTAAAAGCTCATTCAATCTTCAAGCCTAGTGTCTGGCTAAATATTTATCCACCATATCCTAACCAAGTGAATATATAAAACAACTTTAACAATGATCTGAATTAGATATCATAATTCTACTTTATCTGTGTACATTAAAGTGCTACCAATTATATATTTAATGATTCCAATGAGTTTAATTTGTTCTCATCAGAAAAAACTTCATTAAATTTCATGAAATTTGGGGGGTTTTCACTGTTTCTCCTGTTTGTAAGTTTATTACACTGTTTTTATTTGCCATTCCTCAGTGACATATTGATAGCATGCGTGAAGAAGTATGATGTATAATAAGATGTGTCATATTTTAAAAGACATGATAGAAACTATAATGGTGTTGGATCCGAGTTGTGTTTATCCTGTAATGGTGTTCATTGAAACAAATGCTGCTGCTCTTGACAATCCTTCTTAGCACCTAAAGATAACTTTTGGTGGAAACTGTGTGAAGTCATGCTCATCTGGGAGAGGAACACGGACGTCATGCTCCACAACATACTTGGCTGACACTGCCTCCCTGGGGAACATTAAACCCCAGAATTGGAGATACCAGAAGATACAAAACTCCATGTAGTCTTCATTTCCAGTAAATTTCTGTAAGAGCTTTGCTTTCAGGAAGGCCAATATGCTTATGCATTTCGAGAAATAACGAGAAAGAATCATTTCCCTGAGACAGACTCTCATGGACTATGAAGTGTGTCTTTATATCAGTTCATTACTGAGATCATAACTAACATCAAATTTCTAAAATCACCACATTGTTTCATGTATTATTTGGAAATTCTCAAATTTCCCACCTCTGATTCTCCTGATACATAAACTAAGGTAGAGCATCAGCCAATTCGGTAACTGCTGAAAGGCAAATCCCAGGCCCCATAAATCCTTTATTGGCTGGGGGCCAAGTACCACTATAACTCAATGTTGGCCTATCTTAAGTAATACCTAATGTCTCGCTATTTTAGATTGCCATTTGCTGGCTGATTTCATATTTGTATTTTAACTTGGAATTTTATACTGAACACTGTGGCTCTAACTTAGCTTTTTAGGCATCAGTTGTTTCATGAAAAAAGCCTAACTCCTTAAGATTGAATTTCTAGTCCCAATTAGTTGGTTGACATAAAATTCACAATCTCCCAATTTCTTGCATATAAGAATTTAAGCATAAGACTTGTTCTAAAAAATAGTATAACACCCCACAAGGGACAATAGAAAAGAGAACTTCAGGACCTCTGAGCCACAAGAGTCTGTGAATGTGATTTAAGTATCATCAAGAATTTTTTGAAAACTCTATAAGGTTTGATAAGTTGATTAGAAGCCTTTATTATCTTATTGATTTTGAGGAGCATAGAAAGAGCCCTGTTATCTTTAAATATATTATATAAAACACCTAGAAGATATGAAAAGACTTTTGGCCTATAGGGAATTATATCTACTATTGGAAATAACCAAGTGGCTTGACCTATTCGCCTTTGGCTTTGACCTTCGCTATCTCCTAGAGTTTCAGAGAACAGTCTTACTCTAGAAATCAATGCAAGCGAAGCAGGAAGGAGCTGAGGTCTCATGAGACAGACTGCGCACATGAGCTGGTCTGGAAGCCCGGCAAGGGGCAGCTGCGAGCTTTCTCTTGGCCTTTTCCCTTACCTCAGTGGCGTTCCTATGAGCTTGCGCACAGGCTCCCAGAGACTGCAGGTGGCAGTTCGGAATGCAGCGCAGGCTACCTTAAATTAAATATTTTTAGTTTGTCTCTCATTCACATTAATAGGAATTGGACTATTTATCTTTGTTAGAGGAACAAAAAGTAATTTTAATAAATATGCTTATCACTATAAACTAATCTCTCTCTTGAAGAATTGCTAACTCTCAGAGATATTTAACTATCTTCAGTGAATTATGTTCACAGTAAATTTTGTTTGTCTTTAGTTTTTGTGGGTTTTTTCCCCCCTGAGGATAAGGACTTTTCTAAGACAGACCTAGGGGGGCAATTCACACTTCCTTCTTTTGAAACAAAAGAAATACGGCAGTTTTGGGGCCAGAGAGAAGGCTCAGTAGCATAAGCACTTCCCTGGCAAGCGCAAGGGTTTGAGTTCAATCCCTGTTCCAGAAAGAAAGAAAGAAAGAAAGAAAGAAAGAAAGAAAGAAAGAAAGAAAGAAAGACAGACAG
>NDGN011331699.1:2467-20843 GCA_002564285.1 Tympanoctomys barrerae | reverse complement strand
TTCAGTGTCACAGAAATTCCCTGAGATGTTACTTAAACATTTCAGTGAAAAATAAAAGGATACTAAAGTCTCAGGAGGAATATTAGATTGGATAGGAAAAAATAAAGATAAGTAGAAAGCAAACAAAGGAAAATTTACTTGAAACTAAGGGCGATTTAAGAGGATTACAACTCCAGTTACCTAAGATTAACTTAGGCACATCAGGGTTCCCAGCTTTGTTCATACTTCTTTTCTTCTGGCCCCGTCACATCCAAAACCTCTCAGAAATACTTTTAGTTGATAAAAATAAAGGTCAGAAGGAACAAGTTGAAAACATTCAAAAATATTTTTATGTGAATTATCTTAGAGACTCATGTGTCTCACCTGCAAAACAAGCCTTTGTATTTCTGTGGAGAGACCATCCTCTGTCCTGTAAGCCAAGACCAAGGTGCAACTTCCTATAGTTTCACAAATTCCATAACCAAAAATGCAAATATCCCTACCTGTATATTGTAAGGGGCTGAGGATATAGCTCAGTGGCATAAGTGCCTGCCTGGCAAGCTGAAGGTCCTGAGTTTGATCCCCGGTACAGCAATAAATAAATAAATAAAATGAATAAGTAAATAAATAAATAAATAAAGCCTTCTTGAAGGCTTGCACTGTTGCATTGAGCATGTGCTTTTAAATTTCTGCCTAATAAATCCCTTCATGCTTCTTCCAAAAAGAATAGCACAAATAGAATGTGCATAGGATTTAAAACTGTGTTACATTTTATTTTTGCAAGGAGAGGGTTTCTTGAAAAAGTCCAAATAAAAAGAACAAGAGTCAACATTTAGTACAAGTGATGTCTTAGTATTTGACAAAGACAGAGATGGACATTGGGGAGAAGGAAGAAGGAAAGAAATAGAAGGTGTAGGAAGAAGAGAAGAGAAATATATATCTACATTAATATTATATGTGACTATTAATATATGATTTTATTAATATTATATATTCTATTGATTAAAATCACATCACTTATTAATATATGTATGACTTTTACACATCTGCATATAAAATGATTGCATTCACAATGAAGGACTGGTACATGCACGTAACACATTTCAACTCCCATCTGTACCTTCTTCCACCCCCTTTTATTTTCCCAGAATCACATTTGTTTATTTATAAGAATTAATTTTTTTTGTACTTTTTAGGGAAGTGTGTACAGGGTGTTCAGGGTTTCACTGTATAGATCAGACTCATAGTGACCCGCCTGTTTACAGCCTCCAGAGCTGGGATTACAGGTGCATTCCATCATGCCCAGTCTCAACTGCCATCTCAGCACGCCCCAGCCGGCGGGGGGGATCAAACTCCCGATCCCTGAGCCTGCTTGCAGGAGCTTTAATTCGCTGAGTTATTTGGCTGACCTTTAAATTTTAAATAAATAAACTAAAATAAAAAGTACTTATACTTAAACAGGAATATCACCTATTAATGCTAATATTTTCTACCTGAAAATTTTTTGTTTGCTTTTTTTGGGAGGGGGAGAGGGGTATTTAGTACAGGATCCCACTATGTAGTCGGACTCGTAGTGATTCTCCTCTTTTCAGCCTCCCAAACGCTCGGATTACACATGCACACCACCATCCCCAGTCTCAGTGCCCCCAAGGGCGGGGCCTGCGCAGCACGCCAGGAATTCGAACCCCGCCACTATGCTCTGCCTAAGCAGACACTTTAGTCCACTGAGCTATCTGGCCACTCCTTATTTTCTTTCATTTAATAACACTTTTTTTCTGAAGAGTAATAAATAGAGCTGCCATTAAGGAGTGTGTCGTCTTAGAAGGACATTTGAGAAAGTTTTTCATCAGTTAAAGTCTGGGGGATGCTTGGACTTCCCCCCTTTTGAGGATTCCCGTAGCCCTACTTCCTTCCCACAGCCAGACTTGGCTGTTGTCTTTCTAAGCAGCCTCCATCTTCAATTCCTGAGTGTGTCTGAGAACCACACCTTTCTCTCCTGTCACTTGCAAATTTCTAGAATCCCCAAATTTATCTCTTTGACTTTTACTGTGTAGCATCTAAGGCATGATTGCATACAAAGTGATAACTCAATAAAATATTGAGTTGAGAGATACTGAGCTGTTTTTAAAAATGAAAATAATCCCAATCCTCTATAACACAGACCAGATCAAAAGGGTTAACATTTTAGTCTTTGAGTGCTACAATTCAGTCCCATGTTCTTCTTTTTTTCTTTTATAACTCTTTAAAGCAATAAAATAATATTTCTCTTTCTTGTACTAGATTTAGCTAAAGTGTAGTCAGCCCTGACTCTGAAAGGTGAAGTGATTTAGGCTCAGTCTTTCAGCGTTTCTTCTTACCTTCATTAACAGTCTATACAATTAACAGGATAATTTTCAAGTATTTCAATCAACTATATTTTAACAACTTGTATCATTTTAAATCTTTCACAAGGGAATTTCTCATAGTCCATGTTCAGTTTACATTCATGTATAAATTCCCTTTTAGTAACTAAGACATATCTAGTTAAGTGCAATTAAATGGTAGTTTCAGTGTAAACCTGTCTTTCTGAGATTAGTTTTAATTGATGATGTTAAGGTCAACAGGAGCCTGAAGGGAGTGGGCTCCTCACAGGGAATTGCAATGCACAGTACTTTTGGTTATATACAAGACTAACTTACGCTCCTCTCCTCAACCGCCTCCTCCTTTCTTTTTCTCTTGCTTTTCTTGTTTCTTCATCCTCTGGCTCAGGTTCTGGGTCGTCCTCATTGATAACATCTCTGGTCCGCTTCCTCTTCGGTCTCAAGCTTTCTCTCCGGGGTAGCTTGTCTTCTTCTTCACCTAACGCAGCAGTTGGTGATTCAGTGAGCAACATCAGCAAGTGTTCCCTCCCTTCTTCCACCACTACATTTATCCTTATTTTTGAACATTTAGCATCACACATCTGAGACCACAATCTCACAGTTTTCCGTAGCACAGTAACATACCCCATAACGAATACATCATTGTTTACTACTTGAATAACTTTTTTTTTTTTTCTGTATTTTAGGGAAGGATGTACAGGGTGTTCAGGGTTTCAGTAGTAGATCAGACTCAAAGTGATTCTCCTGTTTGCAGCCTCCCAAGTGCTGGGATTACAGGCGCATGCCACCACGCCCAGTCTCACGGCTGTCTCAGCGTGGCCTGGAGGCAGGGCCAGGCTGGCAGGCCCTGGGATTGAATCTCCAGCCCCTGCACAAGTTTGCAAGTGCTTTCATCTGCTGAGCTATTTGGCCAGCCCTTGAATAAATTATTTAGATTTTCATTTTCTTTGTAGTTCATCTACTCAAGCATATAAATAGGAGCTCCTAAATTTTATTAGTCCTTCAATTCCAGTCTTCATTTATTTGCACAACTAGATAGCTTGGAGCTTAGTATCATACCTTGGCTTCTAAGTCTTTCAAGGCAGCTCTAAATTCAGAGGTTGCCTACCTACCACACATTGGGTGAGGGATAAACTGCAGTATGTTAATTACAACTTCTACCTTAGAACAAAAATAGAACACAAGGAAGTGCTATAAACTAGAATAGTTTTAAAGAAACATATTCAGCCCAGAAAATTTTTCCGAGTGCTTTCTTCTTTTTTTTTCTGAGATATTTTCTGTCTTTTCCTTTTAAAAATTGGTAGTATAGACATTTACTTGACTCACTGGCAAGTTCCACCAAACATTGAAAGAAAAACTAACACCAATCTTTCTAAAACACTTCAATAAAGTTTAAGAAAAAGGAATTCTTCCAAACTCGTTATGGTGAATGATTTAAAAATAGAGTTTTAAATTTATAAATATTTTATTACAGTAAAAGATAGTCCTCTTCCAAGAGCATCTTTAGTTGTGTTCTCCTGGCTGCCCTGATATCCTGAATCAATTCAAAACCTGTATGCCTCATGTTTGCTTTGCCTTCAGGGGAGAGCTAGAGGTTACATGGTGCCAGATGTGCTTGAAGACACATACGTAGTGGTATTTTTTCAAGCCTGACTTTCCATTGGATGGCATGCAGCAGCAGCATTCACTATAATTTTTTATCATACCTCATAAAGACACTCATGACAAAGGACTTCTAGTACTGATTCAAAAAGTGACAAGAAGGATGGGGAGTGTTCAAAGTGAATTAATACCAAAATGACTTTTACTGTAACAAATCTGTTTTTTTAATTTAAATGTTCACTGCCTATTTTGATTAAACTTCATACATAAGGCCCACATTTTTCTGGTACCAGAGGCAAACAAAGATATTGTAAGAAAAGAAAACTACTGGCCCAGAATTCCAACATCATGCTGAAACAGTTGTACACCATGACCGCAGGGGACATTCCCTGATCGGATCTATACACAGAAGTCGGATATGGTTATGTACTATATTAATAGAATGAAGGATAAAAACTCAAATTATCATATCAATATCATATCAATAGATGCAGAAAAAGCATGCATCAAAATTGAGCACACTTTCATATAAAATCTTTCAACAAACTGAGGAAAGAGGAAAATCACCTCAACATACTAAAGACCATATGGGAAGACTAACGATATACTGCACAGTGAAAAACAAAAACTGAAAGCTTTTGTGTAAGAATAGGAGCTGGGCAAGGACACCCACCCACTCTTTTAGCATAGTACCGAAAGTCCTAGCCGGAGCAATTAGTCAATAAAAAAGAAAAAAAAAAGCATCAAAAATTAGAAATAAAAAGTAAAATACCAGTTTGCAGATTACACACATTTATATGTAGAAAACCCCAAATTATCCACAAAAATCTGTTAGAATAAATCATTCAGGAAATGGAAAATACACAACCAATGCAGAAGAACTGATTGCATTTTTATAAGCTAAAAATGTATAATCTGAAAATTTAGTTAATAAAGCAATTCAAATTACAATCCAGGGAAAGGAATGAAGGGTTTAGCAATGAACTTAACCAATGAGATGAAATACTTGTACACTGAAAAGTAAAAGTCGTTGTGCAGTGCCAGTCCCGCCCCCAGGGTGATTGGGATTGGGCGTGGTGCCACGTGCCTGTAATCCCAGTGTTTGGGAGGCTGAAAAACAGGAGGATCACTATGAGTCTGATCTGTGTCAGGAGACCCTGTAGACCTCACACTAAATGCATTAAAAAATAATTTTAAAAGGCAGAGGATACAGCTCAATAAGAAGACCATACTGAAAAAAAAAAAAGCTGGAGACATTATAAAAATGAAAACAGATAACTGGGACCTCATCACGCTAAGAACTTCTGCACAGCAAAGGGAGCAATCAACAGAGTAAAGCAGCAACCTACAGAGTGGGGTTAAATATCTGACAGACATGTGGCTAAGAAGAGATTAATGTCTTATATACATAAGGAACTCCTAAAATTAAATAGCAAAATAAATATAATAGTAATAGCACATTTTTAAAAATAGATGGAGTTATTGTGTGGAATATTTTCTAAAGACACATACATTTGGCCAAGAGGTATATGAAGAGATGCTCAACCTTAGTAATCGCTATGGAAATGCAAATCAAAACCACAATGAGATATTAGTTCATATTTGTTGAATGAATTTTTTTTTTTTTTTTTTTTGCAGAACCAGGGATTGAACTCAGACCCTTATGCTTGCCAGGGAAGCTTTTATTCAACTGAGCGATCTCCCCAGCCCCTTGTTGAATGACTATTATCAAAAATACCATAAGGAATGGCAAGGGTGTTAAGAAGCTGGAACCCTGTTTGATGCTGTGGGAAATATAAAATTGAGCAGTCACTCTGGAAAAAACTGTGGTAGTTTCTCAAAAACTTAAAATTAGAAGTATCATGGGATCCAGACGATCCCTCTCTCAGACATGTATCCAAAATAATTGACATTAGGATCTTGAAGAGACATTGTCACTTTCATTGCAGCACTATCAAACAATGGCCAAAATACAGAAACAACCTAAATGTCCAACAGTGGTGGAATGGGTAAAGAAAATGTAGACTATACAAATAATGAAATAGCCTTGAAAATATATACTTGACACATATGACAGTGTGAGTGAACACTGAGGACATAAAATGAAATAAGTAACAGAAAGACAAATACTACACTTATATGAGGCATCTAAATTATTCGAACTTAGATGGGCAGAGTGATGCACACTTATAATCCCAGCATTTGAGATGCTGAAGCAGGAAGATTGCCATGATTTTAAGGCCAATCTTGGCTACATAGTGAATTCAAGGTCAATCTGAACTACATAGTTAGATCTAGTCTAGAAAACAAACAAACAAAAAATTTACAGGCAGAAAGTAAAAGGTGTTTCCAGAGCCCAGAGAGGGAAATAGGAAGTGGACACATAATTTTTATTACCCAAGAAAAATAAGCTTAGAAGCATTTGTCTCTAACTTTGTGCCCCACATCCATGGACTCAACAGATCTCAGATTGAAAATATGGGGAAAATTCTGTCCTTATTGAATGTGTACAGACTTTTTATCTTATCATTGTTCCATTAGTAACAAACCTTAGCAACTGTTTTCAGAGTAGCTAATTACATTAAGTATTATAAGTAATGTAAAGAAGATTTAAAGTAGAAACAGGACTGCACAGTTTTGAGAAAACACTACAGAATTTCATTTAAGGAATTTGAGCAGCTGAAGACTTTGGTAGCCACTGGTAACCCAGAATCAATCGCTCATAATTCTGTAACATACACAGAGAAAATGTTGAAGAGGATAGGTCACACATTATATGTTCTGTTCTGTTTGTTTTTTGTTTGGTACCAGTAGTCAAACTCAGGACCTCATGATTGCTAGGCAGGTGCCATGCCATTGAGCTGTACCCCTGATGCTATGTTCTTATCCCCAAAAGAAGTATAGATGTTGAAAACATCATGATCCAATTTGACCTAATCAGTATTTATAGGACATAGTAACTAACAAATGCAAACATACATTCAGGATCTGTTAAACATTCACCAGAGTAAATCATATCCTGGGCCACCAACAAGTGTCAATACTTTTTAAAGAGCTGACATCATATAAGAAGGTTGACATTATCTCAAACACAGTGGAGAAATTTCCAACTAGCTTTTAAGCATTTCTAAAAGGCAATTATGAATGCATGAGGAGTATCTAGACAAAGTTTTGCTTAAAATTATTTAAAAAACAAAGACTAAGCTATTAAGACTGTTGCATTGTTTTACCATAGGTGCAATACGTATCATTAAAATCATCATTTAGAAACAAAGCGATCTTCAACACTTGATCTAGTTTACAAATATTCAGATTCTAAACAGTATATTGTGGTCTGCTACCAAATCCAAATTTGTGTCCTGTGCTACCTTTGGAATGGATTCTATTCCCTATTCAAGTCACAGCACAAAGAACCCTGCGACATTCTGGGTTGTTTCCATTTAGGAGCTGCTGGAGGAGTGGAGACAATTGGCATTGTGAGCGAGGTTCACCTGCCCACTGCCGCGTGGTGTTCTGGGTATTAAACTGATAGTGCTGCTTTCTCGCTAAGTGAACCCTTCTTTAGGTGCCGCTCTTTCTTTCATTTTTGGTAAAATCAAAACTCCCTTTCATGAATGGTCTGGGTGCTGGAAATATGTCAGACCTCATGCTCTTGAACTGCGCCTACACAGAGTACAAAACAACACAGCAACTGAAACAAAATGCTCATCAACTTGGAACAAAGGACATGTTCTTCTGTTTTAATTGAACCACCTGGTCAGTTTAGTCAAAACAGCCAGTTCGTTCTATTATGTAGATTCGGTCTTAAAGAACATTTTTAAGAGCCAGAAGTTTTTCCAAGGAAAGAAGAGGAAGTAACTGAGAAAGTAAACTGTTGGGGATCCCCATCTACTTGATCGTGCCAAACTTAGACACTGGGTGACTGCAAGTGTGTGCCAGCTGGACAGAGCCTACAGCGAGGACTCTATTTGCTGCACTTGGGCTCTTTTGAAAGAACATGGAAAGGCAGCCGCATACAGTCCTACACCTATGTGTGGTTTTCCCTGTGTCCCCAGGTAGCCAAAGCCCACAAGACGACAGGAGAATCCCCTACATCACTGTTATCTCCAGAAAACATGTCCAGCGGGGCACATCCTCACTTACTTGAGCTTTCCTCAGTATCATCTTCTTTTTCCTCCACTTGGATTTTCACTGTTGAAGAAAGAAAAACAAAGTAGCAATTATTCAAATATCCATATAATTACCAGTATTGCTTTTACTCTTATCATTTTTGTCATGTTCTTGTGCTGTTAATAAAAATTTTTTAATGAATTTGTCATAATAGACACTATAGGGCTACAGCATCTTCTACAAATGCTGTGGAACGATTTCTGCTTCATTATCTTCAGAGATTTGCAGATTAGCTGTAAGCCCATCAGCTTAGTTCAAAATCACTTCAGTGGAAATAAACTCCATATTAAAATGGGGATACTGGGGTTTGTTGGTCATTTCATTTTATGAGAAATTAAATTGTTAATAAAATTACACCCACATGCCGGAACCAATTAGGTTATTATAGCCAAATTAACTACTTAAACATAGAGAATAATTCATTCCAACCAATTTTACCATGTATCAAAAAGACTTTTTGAAGTGCTTAAGTCTTTTTGATTGTTTCTATTGATATTGTATTGAAGAAGCCTAAATTTCCTAGTGTGCTGTTCACACTTACAGTTCCATGTAAGACAACATTTCTGTCTAGCCTCAATTCCATAGTCATGCAACATGGCTTTTTTGTTTTGCTTCATTTTAGAAAAGGACATAAAGATTTTATTTAAAAAATTAATCATACAGTAACATGAGAAAATATTAATTTGCAGGGTTCTTCCTCTAAAGTTTAAGTTTAGGGTTCATTGATCACAGGTTTAGTGAATCAACGAGAGACAGAGCTTTACAATTTGCCTTGGAAAAAATTGCATGCAATATTACTTAAATACCAAAATCCAGTAACTCCCTATAATATACAATTTTATATCTTTATTTAAGATAAAACAGCACACATCCACCAATCAAAAATGGCAAACAACATTGCTGTGAGTGGATGAAACAACCTCGAGTTGTGTTTCTACACCCACACTATCAAAGGTTCTTATTCAGAACTTTGAGAGGCACATTGAAACGGCAACATAAGGTAAGTATACAAATTCCATTCACAAAGCAGATTATTGTAAAAACATTTCTTGCTTTATACTATATCTGCATAAAAATTTCTAGAATATGCAAAAATGTTATCCCTTAACATCAGTGTTGGAATGTAAAAATAAACACTCTTTTGTTCGGAATGGACTTACGCCTTCTGTTGCTAGATTTAACTGGATTTGCAAAAGAGCAAGTCGTTTATGTCACAGCTGAGAGCTTGCAGTAATAAGGGACAGCACTTCTACAGAGACATTCCACTCTCTATAACAGGTCACGGTCTCATATTTGCAAATAATGCTACCACCAAGCTTTGCAATAAAAGAAGAATTCCCTAGAAAGGCCTTTTAATGATTCAAGATTAGTCTTAGACCAGGGTCATGTCTGTATAATACAGAAACAGTGGAGGACAAATAGCAAATACTGACCTACACGTGCTGTCTTGCTGTACCCCTATCCAAAGCAAAACCAAAAATAATTATTGTACAGTATATTATGCTGACTAGCAATGATCTCTGGTGCATTCACTGAGATGTGATTAATTGGTTCATTACATAAAAATGCAACCACTAAATGAATGAAAATTTAGTTTAAGAAAGAAATAACAAAATAGTAATTCCAAGCCAATGAAATGAGCAACTACTCAGCCTTCTTTAAGAAGCAGGTGATACAAGAAGCACGACTGAGGTCATGTATCATAACCCTGGAAGGGAAGTTATCCTTGTAGTGTTACACAAAGAACTAGAAAAAGCTATGATCTCTTGAGCACTGTGAAGCAATTGCCTGTTTCTTCTTGTTGGCTCTCCAATCCTGATGTTGTTCTGAGTGTGATCACTTCTGCATTCTTAAGATGTGGGTCCTTTGCCTAACAGCAGTGTTTTTCTGGCCAAGGAAGAGTCACTTTTACAGTGATTTGGACAGCTGCTTTTGATCTTAATTAAAGTTAATTTTTAACTTGAATTAAGATGATGCAGCTAAGGCATCATCAGCACCTAAAACTAAACAGCAATACTAAAACCAAGACACTTAAGATGCCATCAGAATCCTCAGACCAAGGCTGATGTTGTCTCTTGTTTCCAAGACTGATCTTAATGGGGCAGTACTTTGCCTGAAGAATAACACATAAAAATAATTCTCAAGAACCAAGCTAAGAACCCTTTACACCAAAGTCTCTGCAAAGACAAAGCTCAAAATACTTCCGCAGAAGGTGTGGACTGTCTTTCCCCGTCTCTGGGATGGGCCGTTGCCAGTCCTTCTCCTAGCAAATCCTTGGAGCTTATCCCCAGCCATATCACCCCCTTGTTCTTTGGCTGCTTCCCAAAGTCTATTGATCTTGGACTTTTAAAAATAACCCTTCTCTCCTGGGAGTGATGGGAGGACAGTGAAGAAGTAGAGAAGCAAGTCTGTCAAAATGTTGGCAGGAGCAAGTAAAACTGCATTGAAGTATGCATATTTAAGAAAGAAATATGCAACATGAGCAGATGAATTCCTAGGCAACCCAGATCCTCATTTCATGCAAGCAAAGCCAATCATTAAAAGTCGTAAAAGGAAACAACAGCAAAATGTCATGTGGAAGAAGCACCGGAGTAGTTCACAAAAGAGGATACTATGCTGAGCTTTCTTTTTTAATCTTTAGGGTAGAGAGTATTTGGGGTTGTTCATGATCACAGAGTGACCAAGCGGCCAGAAAAACAGAATGACAGTTCCTGCTCCTCTGACTCTTTAAGCAGTATTTATGGCATTGGAAACCGAAATGTATTTACTCAATTAGCACTCAGTATATATCCACGTAAGTGTGCAGAACAAATGCAATGGGTAGGAGTTTGAACTCTCCTCAGGAAAGTAGCCCTGCCTTTAAGGAATCTTGGTATATGGTGCAAAAAGGATTATTCCTTCTTCCTTTTCTTTCTTAATTTTATGGAAAAATAAAACAAATTTGGGAAGTATTTGAACTGTTCCATACTTCCTATTTATAACTCTTCTATTTTATCTCTCATGTAAGAGAAAGCATGCTTTTGTAACAATGGCATTTAAGATCAGGCATATATATTGAATCCAAGCTATTAGTGTTATACTGCAAAATATTACTTATTTATTAGGCTTTTCTTCTTAATTTATATATACAGAGAAATGTCAATATCAGCCCCTTTCATTTAAACAGGGGAATCTTTGCCTGTGACCTCATTTTCTGAGAGGAATGCTAACATTTGCCCTAACTGGCACATTATCCAATTTTACCTAATGAACCTGGGCCATCAATGTGGGATATGATGTAAGCAAAAGAGAAGGATTTGGAAATCTCTAGGATCTTAGACCTGGGAAACTAGGATAGAATTTCTTTAAAAACTGAAAGTTAAAGACCATTGGAAGAATAGTTTACAAGGGAGGTTTTGAAAGTCAGGAGTTTAATTTGATGTATTGGAACTGAGATGCCTATAAGACATCCATTCATGATATTAAGTGGGCAGTTGAGTACTTGGGCTTGCCTGGAAACACAACTATGATATCATTAACCTACAGATGATATTTAAAGCCATTATGACCCAGATGATGTGTTGCACCAAATAACAACAGATAATGAGTATGGACCAAATAATAACAAAAAAAGAAGACTCCAAAGTGGAAAAAATGGGGAAAGGAAGCACCCACCAAAGAGACTAAAGGACATCAGTGAAAAGAAGAACAATAAGATGTCCTAAGAGGGAAGTAATGCTCATGAGAGATATGTCACAGGCCACTAGGTGACCACACCAAGGACTGAAAATTCTCCATGAGGTTGGTTTGTACTGTGGAGGTCAGTAATGATCTTGGCAGACAGGGGTTTAGTGCAGTGGTGTGGGCCTAAGCCTGAATCTGCATAGCTCTAAAAGATCGCGTATGGCGCTACAGGACATAGCTGGCTTTACTACTTAGGATGATCTCATACATTCATGAGAAAGATTTGTAATAACAAGGAATTGATGAACATTGTGAAATGCATTTCCTATAATGGCATATAAAAAACATAAGGAAGATTATTAATATTCTTTCTCACGTCGTTGTTCTTTTGATTTATTTCTGGGACTAAAGTATGGGGAAGGAAGAAAATAGAGATAAAGAAAAGTTGGTATTAAAAGGAAAGGAAGCAAAGAATATAAAGGAAGGAGGGAAAAGAATTAAAAGAGTAAAAATAAAAAGAAATAGGACATGTTGTGTCATGTACTAACTTGTAATGAATGTAATCATTATGTAGTGTAAAACATGTACAACCAAAAATAAAAACCAAAGAAGAGCAAAAATCGAAGAAGAATTATAGTGAATGATAAAGGAACAGTATAACCATAAACCTGAATATAAAACAAAAATTTCATTTTTATTTATTTTTAATATTTTATATTTATATTTGGCTGTCCCAATGAATTGGTAGAACTATATTTTTATGAATATATGATACACAAATCTTATACTCTGAAGATTCCAGATTTGAGGCCATTAATTAGCACCCATTCCCTAGTTGATGAAATTATATATGATAATTTTGGAAAACATTGAATGAAGATAAAAAATTATTTCTCATATCAATCAAATACATTAATAAACCTTTATACCATAAGACATTTTTAAAAATCTGAGGGGTAAGCAATGTGAAATGAAATCATTATTATTAAAATATCATCAAGACAGCTGAGATAAAGTATTCATGTGACAGGCCTAGCCTAATATTCCCTCTACATATATGCACATACATTCAAACAGACCCTAATAAAAATTACAAAAGATAATATTTTCTAATATTACAATTTATTAATGATATCAACTTTATCTTTTTCAATATTATAACTTTTAAAGATATTGTCAAAGTTGGTATGGTTTAAAATGATAAAGAGATAATAATTTTGGTTTGTGGTAAGGCTCAAAAAGCCAAAGAAGAAGGGTGAGCCAGGCACAACAATAATTTATGGTAGTAGCCATTCTTCAGTGTTTTTTCTTCTAGACTATACTCAGCTATTGAGGCCCGAAGAAGGAGAGAATAAATAGCTACTGATCTTTGCTTTATGAAAAACACAGCAGAAAATACGGGAGCAGGCTGAGGCCTGTGGAAACACATTTTATTCCGAGTTTGCAGAGAATGGCTAACTCCTAGAACAGGAAGAAGAAAGAAATCTACCAAAAATAAAGACCTCCTCTGTTTCCAGAATAGATAAAATTATATATATACATGGGGGAAGGGGATGCATGTCATTTTTTTATACTTTTACTTTTCATTTGCTTTTATTGTATAAGAAATTGTAATTAAACCCAGGCAGAGCAAAGGGAGTAGCTGGTTTGCTTCCAATTTCTCCCACCCCTGGGATGGAAGAGTAAGCAGGAAACACTGAAGCACAGTTCTTCGAATGGCAAGTAATGTGCTTTAGTATTTGTGAGAAACTGCAACTAGGTAATTCCCAGTCCCATCCATCTGGCTACAGAAGAAATGAAAACGACTCTTACTGTGTGATTTGGAGAGTTGAAATTTATATATATATATATATATATATATATTTTTTTTTCAGAAAGTAAATAGCTACTTACAAAAACATTTCGAATTCTCTGTAGTTATAAAGAAGTGGTTGGTCTTGCCCAGGTGTTTTGTTTCATTGTGTTTTTTGTTTTTGCGAGTCGCTTGTTGGGCAGTAGGGCACGTTCCTTGTTTAACCACGCTGTCCTAATACATACTCAGGATACGTGCTCTCCCATTGCAATTACCACGGTAAAGGGCAACCACTGTAAAGGAAGGTGATGAAGAGAAAATACATTCCCTTGTAAGTTTTTGGGCTCAAATATTTTACAGTAATAGATGCCAACGTAGTAACCAGATGAAAATACAAACCCACGTTATAAACTCTTAGCAGGGATGCTTGTATTTTGAGATTATTTAGAACAAAAAGGAATCAATCTGCTCTCCATGGTATTTCTGCAATATTCTAAGTGATGAAGAAGAATGGTTGTCAGGACTCACGGGTAAACAAACAAAGTGAAACACAAAAACACAGAAGAATTGTGAGACAAGTGAAAGCGGACCATTGTTCCCGGAAGAGAAAGAAGCGTGGAAAGGCTGGCTGAACTCTGTCCTGTCTTTTCCTCCCTTTGTAGCACTGCTTTTGTTCACACGAGATGGTAATTAATGCTCATTAGCATACATTAGCAAATGTTAATCAGTGTCTTCTAGAAAACAAAAGGCTGTGGGGGCTGGGCAGAGTCCAGATAAAGGCTTAGCTAGGAGAGAAGAACTGCTAAGGACAGAGAAAGAGAACTTGAATTTGTAGTTTGCTGAATATTTGGAAGATCTGTCTTTCTGACAACTAGGGAAAGCATTAAGAAAAAAAAAAATGAAAAGAAAAAATATCCCAAGTTGTTAATTAGAATAAATCATATTATTTTCCTAGCCTTAAGTTGCTTGGAGGAAATCGTACTTTGTAGGTTTTGCTATCTGTCTAGGGATATTAGTTAGCATAGTCATCATTCAATAGAAAAAGAATTCTGAATACTAGGTTTCCATTAAAAAGTTGTAAGAATTCTGGCTCTCTATCTACCCATCCCTGATTTTTTTTTTCCCACAGATTAATAAAATTAAGACTAAACCTCTAAGAAATTTTTAAATGGCCCGTGATTTATTGGCACTGTTTGCATTCAATGTGGTATGTATGTGAATTTATATCATAGCTAGAGAATGCCTGAGACCTCTGGCTAGAAAGGATGTCAAGCATTGAAAAACTGGTCAGAAACAACTTAAGCCCCTTATGTCAGATTAACACCATGTGGCTTATTAATTGGAATAGTACTTATTATGAAGTAGGATAGAAGAAATAAAAGAAAAGTTTAAAGGAAGATGAATCACAGCTTAAAAAATGTACTATTAAAAGACTGTAACTTTGGGACCTCAGTCGAAGCTGCCCAAGACCACGCATCCCAGCGTTCTCAAGGCCAAACTCAGGCTCCTTTCCTTCCAGACCCATCATGCACAAAATTCCTATGCAGCACTAAGCTTAACAGAGAGCAGGAAGGTAAAGGAGCAGGTTAAGAAAATCCTGAGACAAAGGAGCAGGTTGAGAAAATCCAAAGAATGTTAAAATTATATATTCAACACACACACACACACACACACACACACACAAACACACACGCACACACCCTGGACCCCAGCTGGAGAATGAGTTCCTGCTCTTCTGGGGCTCTGGGCCACCATTTCCTGGGTTTTGTGTCCTTTCATGAGAAACATGACTGTTCCCTGTTCCAGAAAATAAGCATGGTTCTGTCTTGAGAGACCACACTATTGCTTTGGTCATGTGCCTTTTAATTCCTGCCTAACGAACTCTTCCCAGGCCTCTTAGTGACCAACTGTTTTTGTTTTTTCTTTCTGCAACAGGTGTCCGTGAACCTGCAAACTCATTCTACAAAAAAATTGGTAAGTTCCTTATTTCCACTTCAAGGATCTCCTTAGAGCAGTAATTTTCTTCTTAGAGCAGTAGATTAGGAATGAAACGTGATCAGTGTGTTTGGGTTGGGTAAAAATACCTCTGCCCTGTGCTATGCACAGGGTCAGAAACACACTAACCTTAATGTCTTCTGGAACAGTAGGTGCTCTGGACCCAGGAGTTCCGAAGGGTGCTTTATTTTGCTACTTGGTGGAAGATTTTGCTGTCTGATAAAACACCTACAACGGAGTCATCGTTATTTTCATTTCCCAGGTGAGAGAATGAGAGAAAATAAGAGGGAAGACAATTCAGATAACATATCCAATTACAGTTCTAAGGCTGGCCTTGAAGTCAGCGGAAGTTTCTGAGAAAGGGCTTGGGATATTGTATCTTTGATCACTCTTTTCCCAGAGCTACCAGTGTCAGCGCAAGTTATCATCTCATTCCCGAAGAACTGACTTAGCACCTTTCGCCCCACGCAGCCTCTTCTCCATGCTGTATCCTACTGAGTACAGTCACGGATACAATTTTATGTTTACTTGTTAGATTTTATTTGATTAATATAGATGCTACAGACTTTCCAGACAGGATCAATTGCTTGTTTACAACATCCAATGAGGTAACTATTATTATTTTTTAGATACTTTGACAGAAGAATTTAAATTGAATAAAACACAGTGGAACTTTGATTGATGTTTTAAAAACATATGTTTTTTTGTTTGTTTCTTTCTTCTGTTTTGGTTTGGTTTTTCCAAATCACTAAAAACACAGAGCACTTTTAGAATGGAATAAGAATCAGTGAAGGACCAGCAAGATAGCTCAGTGGAGTAAGTGCCTGCTTAGGCAAGCTCAGGGATCGGGGTTCAACCCCCAGCACCACATGCCATGCCAGCCCCACCCCTGGGCATGCTGAGCCAGCCACAGAGGGCCAGCGTGGTGGTGTATGCCTGTAATCCTAGTGCTGGGGAGGCTGAGACAGGAGGATCACTACCAGTCCGAGCTGCCCAGTGAGACTTTGTACCAAATATATATATATAACTGGAATGTATATGCCCCCCATTTATATGTTCAAAACTAATCCCCAAAGTGATGATATCAGAGGTGAGCCTCTGGGAAGGCTAGTAGGCCAAGGGGTAGAAGCTACTGAATGCCCGCTCTTGTTCATATAAAAGAGATTCCAGATACCTCTCCTGCTCCTCCCAGCACATAGTAAACAGCAAGCAGATAGCATCTATGATCCAGAAAGTAGACTCACCAAACAATCCACCAGTGCCTGGAGTTTGGATTTTTCTGCTCCAGGACATTGAAAAATGAATGTTTGCTGTTTTTGCTATACAGTCTTATAGTATTTTGTTGTAGTGGTCTGAGAAAGCAAAGACAATTATATAATGCGTCTTATACAAGTGCATGGTTTGGTTTAAGTGAATCTAGAAAGGAAATATGGCACAAAAATGGATTGAGAGAGAGAGAGAGAGAGAGAGAGAGAAGAGACTGAAATGTATGTAGAATGTAATGAGATCTTGAACGCAAGGGGAAAAAATTTACCTATTTGCCCTCTTATTGCTAATATAAAACAAAAGAGTCAGGCATTGTGTGCATAAACTTCTAAACAGCAGGGGGGAAATGAGTATCTTTTGGATTAAAATATTTGAACCTTGAAGGTAGAAAAACGTGAATGAAATGCAATGGATTTTAGAAAAAAAAAATAAGGAAGACATTAGCACTATGTGGAATGGGAGTTGGAAAGTCACAGAAATGCTAACAAGTCATTTTCCAAACACACACATAGGTGATTAGCATCGACACTAAGCATAATATTACATAATAATGTAAGCCTACTCCAGGGATCATCTTAGTGGTGGCTGTTACATATTTTACATGAAGATTACAATCAGGGATATTTAATTATTTTACTTTCTCAGGTATGTGACAGTCAAAGTTGTGAAATCATGTATTACAAAAGGATTACCCAATTACTACAAGTGATAACTCCATGAAAAGCATAACTTTTTAAGAAGGGAAATGTATGTAAAGTGTGTATATATAGCATGTAGCTTTTTTTAAAGTTCAAAATTAATACCTACCCTTTTCTCTGAGCAATTTTCAACTTTCTCACTTAGTTTCGTGCTCATAACAACATAATAAGGATAGTTATCACTGACACTACCTTCCTGGTGAGGAACTGATGTTCAGAAAACCTAAGTGACTTGCTACTGTCTGCACAGAAAGAAAGCAGTATAATTAGAATTCAAACTTATGAGCATGAGTATGAACTGCAGATCTTAGCGTCCTTCCTTTTGGACAGAAAAAAATACACTTTAATGATTATTAGGAGCAGCCCATTCACTAAACAGAGCTCATAGTCTTACACAATATAATTCACCATTCCTCTCAGGTGAAATGTTGTCTTCAAAGTGAAAATAGGTAAACTAACTGAAAATACACAGCCAAGGTTTGCTGCAAAATTTATATAGTAATACCTCAGCTTACAGGAGCTTCTGTTTGAGAACAATTCAGTTCACAAAGAAACGGATTCAGCAACATGTCACTTCCGTGCCTGAGCTTCACACTGGGTGAGGAATATCACCCTGCCCATCTTCCCAGAATCATGGAATGAATTGACTTCATGGACCAAGGTATCTCTGAGTCTACCTAGCTCAATTCCATGGTTCTGTCAAAGAAACTAAATGTGCAAATTTCAAGATCTACTGAAGATTATATAACCAATAAATGGTATAAATAAGATTTCATAGGGACCAGGGAGACGGCTCAGTGGAATAAGTGCTCCCTGGCAAGCACAAGGGTTGAGTTCAATCCCCTGTTCTG
>NDGN011331696.1:0-22729 GCA_002564285.1 Tympanoctomys barrerae | reverse complement strand
GCAGGCGCTTTAGTTCCCTGAACTATCCGGCTGGCCCTTCAGTAAATTTTTTTATGCCTTAGAAATGCCTGCTAATTGGTACACAGAAGTTCACATAAGATCCATTGCACTCTGTCCAGCTCTTCAGATTCTAGCGTTTACTTACAGACATTATGCCCACATTTACATCTGCTTTCTTCCTGCCAATCCCAAGAATGTTTTCAGCAACATGTAGCCATGTCCTCTGCCTCCTGTCTAGAGGCAGTAGGGAGAAAATAGCATTGCTTGAGCTTAGGAGCTCTGTGGAGTGTTTGAGGTGGCAGATTCCCCTAAATTTTGCCCAACTGCACAACAAATAGATGAGTTCTGAGACCTCTTCATTTTGATTGAACTCTGCTCCAAAGGAACCGCTGCCTCTGTGGTTCGTTACCCGTCTGTGGGATTGGAGGCTTTTCAGCCAGAGGGCTATTACGGAGATTCATAGCACTGTACATCAATTTATTTTTCCTTTCAGTTAACATTTTAATTAGCACAACTATTTTTAGGACCTTTGAAAGAATATTTTCATTCTTCCAACTCTGAAATCTTAATTCTCTGTCTTCTCTTTATAAAGATACTTTAAGCAAGGTATTTATTAAAATGGAACTTGGAAATTAGAGTAGAAAATGTTTCAAATAAGAATCTGAAGAACAGAATAATAAAATCACTGAGTTTTCTTTAGATTTAATTGCTATATTTCATTCATAATAAATAGCTTTTTATCTGCAATTTTATCTAATTGATTAAATAAGAGAAGAAAGGAAATAAGATTATAAATGTTCTTTTAATTTTTAATTCTCTTTAAAATAAAGATTATAAATGAGTGGCAAAAATCAAATTATTAAATTTGTTGCTTCAATATAACAGAGAATTTAAACATAATAAAGACAATATAATAATAAACACATAATCAAGAGATCTTAAAAATAATATACTATATCCATAAAACAAAATTGCATTCCATCCTTCCTTCCACCCTTAGTATTTCACCTAAGACACCACTACTGTCAGGGGTGGAGGTGTGCTGCAGAGGTCCGTGTGGCAACAGTTCATTCACCATCCTGTGGAGTCCTGGAAGGTGGCAGAACCTTCAGGAGAGAAGTCACCGGGGACATGATGAAGGCGCCACGGGACCCACCGTCTTTCTACTTTCTGGCTCCCCGGCTGTCGTGGGGTAACAGGCACCCCTCCCTCCACGCTCCCACATTGCTCGCTGTGCCACCACAAGCTCAAAGCAGCAGCATCCTTGAGTAAAACCCCTGAACCGTGAGGCAAAGCTAGCCACCCTTTGTACTGTGCATGTACGCAGCTGTGGAAGGTCCCTCTCCAGGTGGCAGCGGTTGCGGGGATGCCTTGAGTGCGCTGTGTGTTCCAGGCCTAAGTCCTCGCGTCGAGAAACCACCTTTGTAACTTCAGTTGCGGTGAGAGAACAAGGAGTGCAGGCAGATGCTTCCTGGAAAAGACTCAGAAGGCAAAATTTCCAAGTGAAGGTGAGCTACAAGGTAGAGGTAACTTTCTCTAACAGAGGAAACTTTGGCCCTACTACTAACCTCTGGGAGTTCTTCCAGGAGAGAGGCGCTTCTTGGAGGGAAGGAGGACAACTTATACCTGAGATTGTGTTTAAGTCTTGGATTCCAGCCTTTGAGATGAACTATATGTCTGTTTCTTCCAGTGATTTTCTCACTAATGTGTTTTGTTTGAAAAGGAAATTCTTTTTTCCCCTCTTTTTTGTTTTGTTTTGTTTCTTTAAGGGAGCTGCATCTCTATTCATTTCCTTGAACTGATAATTAAAAGAAAAATTCTTATTGTCATTCTCTCCACCTCCATTTGATATATTTTCCCAATGTGCTGCTCAGAGTTTGGAACAAAGGATGGGAATTTATAGTAATTGATTTCAAATGTTATTTCTAAAGATTTGGTCCATTATTCTAACGGTTTTATATCACTTAGTTCTGCTTTCCAAGGCACATCTGTCACATCATCTATCTCATCAGCTTCAAATGTAATAAGTATGTTCTATTTCTTGATTACAGGCAAGGATACAATGGCAACAGATTGGAGTTAATCCATTGATAACTTCTTGGTAGAACAGTAGGAGCTTTGCTTTTCTTCCTCATTCATTAACATCTAGCTTGTAATTCTTGGCATTATTAGTAAGAGCATTTTCAGAACTTATAAAATATCTTGCTAATTAAGAAAAATGAGGAAACAAGATAATTAAGGATCACATCAGTATTTACTATTTATCTGGGTTATGTGTCCTACAAATATTAAAATAATTGAAAATTTATAATATTTTCATACTCTTAACAGTTTTCAGGTCTACCTCACAAAATATCTAGATACCTATGTAGCATTTATTTTTCTAAGTAAATGGATCATATATTCTTATTGTGTAAAATATAAAATGTAAAAGATAGAAAATAAATGTTTCCTTTAATCTCATCATTTCTTCACAATTTTAAGGCTAACATTTTACCTTACATCATCCCAAAATTGAAGTAATAGCATACATTATCTTTTTCACTTAAAAATGTCATTAGCATTTTTCTATGCTGTCAAATAATTAAATATTGTATAATAGATAGACCTAATAATTATTTAACTTAATACTTAAAATATTTTATATATTTTAATGTCATAGTAAAATATAATTATATTTTCATTTTATAAATATATCCATACTTCTGATTTTTCCTTATTAAATACATTTCTAAAGATGGAATCAATCTGACAAGATGTATAAAACTAAGATTGATGGTGAATTTCAAGCTTCCTTCCAGAATGTTCATCTGATTTTGTATTTACTTTCTTAAGTGTTGTGTGGGATAATCCACTTCACTGGATTTTATTGCAATTGTGAAAGTGGACTTCATGCCTCCTGGTTGATTTTATATTTAAAAAAAGCTTCAACAACTGATACTAAACAGGAACTTTACGGTCATGTAGCTTCTATATTTATAATTATATTAACCCCAAAATAGATTTCTCAAGAGCTTTGAGAAAATTCTTTTGCACAAAGGAAAATGTTGATGTGATTTTTGAGCTACAAAGTATGAAATATTTGGAAAGATTTAGTGATTTATTGTGTCTGTCTAAGACGAGTCAGAGAGAGAGAATAAGAGAAAAAGGGAGACAAATCCATGCATGTTAAATATGCCATAGATCATATATGTCAATGAAATGGCAGTAAAGAGAATAAGTTTACAAAGTAATATAATCATATGTTAATTATTTCACTATTGTTTATTTCACTTTTCTGTGAAATCTTTCAACTTGTTAAGTAGGCCAAAACTGAAATGACTAATAAGTCTTATTAATGAAAGAATTTTCATAATAATACAAGAATAAAATAAGAGCTTGGTCAACCTGATCTCTGGGCAGGACAAATTTACAAAGTAATATAATCATATGTTAATTATTTCTCTATTGTTTATTTCACTTTTCAGTGAAATCTCTCAACTTGTTAAGTAGGCAAAAATTGAAATGACTAATAAGTCTTATTAATGAAAATATTTTCATAACAATACAAGAATAAAATATGAATTTAGTCAACCTGATCTCTGGGCAGGCCAAATAGCTCAGCAGATTAAAGCACCAGCAAGCAGGCTCAGGGGCTGGGGGTTTGATTCCCTGGCCTGCAGTGCCGGCCCCACCCCCTGGGGCGCACCCAGAGGGTGATTCAGACTGGGCATGGTGGTGTGTGGACCTGTAATCCCAGCTCTTGGGAAGCTGTAAATAGGATAATTACTACGAGTCTGATCTAGTAATGAGACCCTGAACACACTGTAGACCCTTCCCTAAAATACAAAACAAAACAAAAAATCAACAACAAAAACCCCTGATCTCTGAATTCAAGATTTATGGATTTTACACAAAGTAAACACAAATATTTTTAGGTTAATTTTTTTTCACAGTTATGCTGTGTCTGCTTTTGGTGAATATGCTCAATTTTTTAGTATGTGCGATTAAAATATCTAAACTGTAAGGTCTAATTCATTAGGAATGGAAATTTATTTTGAGACACAGGAAGCAAATCTTCTATTATTAGAGTTTGGACAATCCTAGAGTAATGATGATCATTTGTACAAATTGGAGAAATTTTGTCAAGAAATAACAGAGGGGTACATATGTGACTGTGAGACTGTGGTGTTTACCCCTTTCTCTACAGACTTCTGACTTTTAGGAAACTAAGAGGTGTTTTTGGTTTTTTTTGTATTGGAATACAAGTTTTTATTTTATTTGTTTTTTTAAAGAGAATTTTAAAAAGTAAAAAAAAATTAGAAATAATACAGAATTTCACTAAACAAGACAATAAAAATTCAACAATTGTTGAATTGCATATTGTTATTTTCTATTTACATGTTCTCAAATTCTAGCTTCATTTTCTAATTAGAATTAATGTCTTATGATATTGTTTCCATTTAGTGCATGAAAGTAAACACAGGGCAAGAAACGTTAAGCCAAAACAGGTTAGTTTTTTCTTATTACCTTTATGTTATTTTTGTTTTAATTACCTTCAAAGCAAGAAAAGAAACTTAATTGAATTAATTACGGATTTTAAAAGTCTAAAATTTTAATAAAGTTAAAATAGGAAGAGCACTAAACTCTCTCCATATTATTTCCTGTGTCTTACTCAGTGCCATTGAGGTCATTAAGCCTAATGAAGTAGAGTTATCTTTGTCACTAGGTTACAAATATGTGGAGATTCAAAGAGTGCAGCCAAGTTGCCCAGAGTCCTATAGTTCAAAACAGTGAATCTGAGATGTGAACTAGTTTTCTTCATCACCAAAGCTTATGTAATAACCATGAAATAAAGGCTTGATTAGCTTGTTGCTTCCCAGGTTAGTGAATGTAGAATAAGGCTGGTCCTAAGTGAAAGGCCTGGGGCTGCTAGGAACCAAACATCTTCCTACGGTATTCAGTCCTGTTAACTAATTGTTATAGCTGAAAGTTCAACCTGAGTGATCACATCACTTGCTTACAGATTTTCTTGCTAGTTTTACTTTCTAGATACTTTCGAGTCTTACATCGACAGCTTCTATTTTGTTTGACTTATTCCAATCCCCTACTGAGCTCTGGCCTCTTAGCTACTTTCATCTTCGTCACCTGGTTCTCTTCTCTCATGTCTCGGTCCTGATCATAATACTGAGTCATAGTACTGTTCATGGAATTTGGAAATGTGAGTTATTTTATAATATCTCATGGGAAGAATTTCCTGTAAAATATGACTTGAGTTCTTGCTTCTTCTCCAAGAAGGGCCTTCTTTCTCTAGGCACTCTAAATTAAAATTTGAATTCCTGGCCTTGGAATGAAGACAAAACTGCTGAGAAGCATGATTCCAGACTCTGGTCAACAAAGAAAAGAATTATTTCTCCACGTCTCAATCACCCATGTAATTTTACATTTTGTAAAGAAATAATTTGACATTCAGGGACAAGCTGGAAACATTCTATGTATACATTACAAAAAGAACTGATTACCAGAATGTTCCCTGGCTACTTTTTTTTGGTTGAATCATTTTCTAGGGGAAGGTTTATTTTTTTGGTTTTGGGCTGAGGAAAAAATAATTTGAGGTTAAAATTAAAGTTAAAATATCTTTGGTGTTGATCTATGGAAGTGAAGCATAATGTAATATAAAAACCAAGATATTTAGTGTATAGTCTTACTACAGAATGATCTTTATCAAATGTTCAACTTGAGTGGGAAATCCCATTCAATCCAGCTATGCCCCTTCTGGGTATTTTTCCAAAGGAACTGAAAACATTATAAAATAGTGATATATGCACACACATGTTTGTAGCAGCACAGTTTGTCATAGCCAAATCTTGGAGAAAACCAAAATGCCCATCACTTGAGGAATGGATGAAACAGATATATTTTTATACAATGGAGTATTACTCAGCTACAAAGAAAGACAAACTGGAAGCCTTTACATGTAAGTGAGTTCAACTAGAGGCTATACTCATAAGTGAAATAAATCAGACCCACGTGTGTAAATATTGTATTGTCTCCCTAGTGTAAAAAGCTAAAAGACCAGTTTTGCATGTTTATATCTTATAATCTAAACAACTAACTTGAAGACAACATTATGCAATATGGCAATCATTGTTGAATTCCTACTATTTTGTTTAGTGAAATTCTGCATCATGTCTTATGTCCTTTTTACTGTGTTTTATTCTCTTTAAAAAATAAAATAAAATTACTTTTTCTTCTGATTTTTTTCTTCAGTTATTTAGTTCTTCACCTCGTTTAACTCCATTAAAAATGCTCCAGAATATGAGTTTTATGATCACATAGTAGGTATTAAAAAATATTTCTTGAGTGGGTAAATGTCGAGATGCTTTATTTATTTATTTATTTATTTATGTATGGCTGTTCTGGGAATTGAACCCTGGTTGCACTGAGGTGTATCTCCAGTAGTCTTTGTTTCTTATTTAGAGTTGGGTTTCTCAATACATTTCTAAATTTCCTGGGTTGGGGTTGAACTTGTGACCCTCCTGTCTCAGCCACCTGAAGTGCCACAAGGCACAGTTAAAGATGCTTCTTAATGACTTCTCTGGTAGAATTTTAAAAAATCTGAGTCTTTATTGCATGATAAATGCTCAGTAAACATTAGTTGTTACTAAAATCAGCTAAATCATTGACAAACTGTTGTCTTTGTACATTCAGTTCTTTGCTTAAAAATTGCAGAAATTTACTTCTACCATGTAAATAATCTTATAATAACTTGCCTCCCTTAAACTCAATTTTATTCATTTGTTAGAGGATTAGTGATTTTCTTGTAAAGGATTGTGAAATTTTTGAACTACGTTTTACAAATAAATGTACTGCTATGATTAAAACTTCATGACTTTATTAATATGATTAAATATCTAACACAAAAAGAACAAGGATAATTAATCTCTGTATGGATGTAGAATCAGATCTTATCATTCTTAACTGGGCCCTCATGTTAAGAACAGCAAGGACAGTTTTCTCTTTACTATATCTTTTAAAAATAAGAATTCAGATTATAGAAGTATTTCCAGGGGATAATGTCCTCTTTCAGATCATAGTTTATATCCTAGTAACATACTTAGTAACTGTTGAGCCATGAATGATTGGCATGTGCCTTGCTTTCTGGGAAAAATGGGCTACATTGCTCCTGCCACTTGAGGGCTGCTTCTTCGGTCTGGTCAGCTTCCTCCTGAGCCACATGCACTGCAGGCACTTGTCACCTGGTGACACCTGCGTCTTAGCATTGTTAGGAAGAAGAAGGGCAGGAAGGAAACTGGGCGCTTGGTAAGGATGCAGTGAGTGATCACTAAATGAAAATGTATAGACATTCAGATGTTTTCCTCATAAAGTTAAGGATTGCTATCAAAACCTTAAGTGGGAGAGGAGATAATTTTCAAAAATTAATACCTTAGTTAACAGAAGACCATGATGTTTAATGCCTTATCCAGCATTTCTGTCCAAATTACTTAAACATCTAACACAGTAAGATGTATATATGTGAGCTATGTTGCAATGTACATGCTTTCAGATTTTAACCACTGAACTATTAATATGGCTGATAAAAATGTTACACAGCTTTTTTGTGACACTGCATTTTAAAAAAAGCTAGTCTGTTTTTTGATAAATTGTATTATGAGCATGGTTTAATATTTGTCCCAAATTGTTTTTGTTATAAATTCTTTATTGGGGCCAGCCAGATAGCTCAGTGGACTAAAGTGCCTGCTTTGGCAGAGCACAGGGGCTGGAGTTCGATCCCCAGTGTGCCATGCTGGCTCCGCCCCTGGAGTGCAGTGATGATGAGACTGGGCGTGGTGGCAGGCACCTGTAATCCCAGCGCTTGGGAGGCTGAACACAGTCAGATCACTACAAGTCTGATCTATATAGTGAGACCCTGTAGACCCTGTACACCCTGTAGACCCTATCCTAAAATTCATTAAATAAATAAATAAATAAATAAATAAATAAATAAATTCTTTATTCTCTTTTTGGGACACAGCTATACATTTCCCTTCATAATAAAGAAAGTTGTCTCTTTTACAATGTAAGAGTTAGACTCAAGATGCACTATCACAAACCCTATGTAAAATTTTTGTCACTATTTCCTTACACAAAACAAAGCCTGTGGTGTTGAATTTTTTTATGTATTTGGTACAGGGTCTCACTCCACAGCTCAGACACATAGTGATCCTCTTTTTCCAGCCTCCCTAGCACTGGGATTACAGGCATGTGACACCATGACCAGACTGGTTAGCAGGCTCAGTGTACCTCGTGGACAGGGCTGGCGCATGGTACCGGGGATCAAACCCTGGTCCTTGTGCTTGCCAAAGCATGTTCTTAGTCTGCTGAGCTATCTCACTGTCCCTGTTTTTAATTCTGAGTATGCTGCTAATAAGAAAATATCCTCTCAGAACACAATCATTGACTGAACACAATTTTTTTAGTCTTTGATTCCTATCAGAAATAGTTGTGATCTCTGTGACATGGACAGGAAATCAAAAGTATAATACATTTCTCTGTTAATTAACTTTTCTTAATTAAGCAATGTGAAAGCCATGGCAAATAGGAGTATGCATTGGATTCAAATAGTAATTCTGATTAGATGAATAACAGACATACACAAACCAGTCATCTTCCCAAAGCCTCAATAAATACGAGTAATTGTATTTCACAAAGCTGCTTTTGGTAAGATTAAGTAGAATATAGCATTTGGCCCTGTGTCTAAAAGAGTTTGTATTCAATAAGCAAAGCTTCTTATTGCTTTGGTAAGAACAGTCTTCAGTAAGTGTAGAAGCCAAAACATTCATGAAAATATGACAAGAACAAGATCTATGCTACTCTGCACGTTCATCACACAGAGAGGAGTCATAATTCCTACTTTTTCTCTTCTTTTTCTTATTTTTTTGCACCTAGATGTCTCTATATCCTATATAAATAGGCTCTAGGGATCAGTCTGTAAGACCCAATATAGTGTCAGTTCATCTTAGAAGTGGGTGTCTTTCCTTACAGTCAACATAATTGATTTATTTAAGGGATCAGGATATTACAGTAAATGCTGGTTTAGAGACTATATTTTAGTTCGATGGCTTACCATTTTGTGGTAGCAAAAACGTTATTGGATTTGGGCTTAAGATTCATCAAACTGAGGTTATATCTACCTCAAAGGTTATGGAAAAGATTGAGATGAAATGCTATGCCCATCAGAGAATGACTGTATTAATGACATTGGTTGTCTTTGGATGACACAAACACATTATTACCATGATTGTTATCATTTTTATAGTCTCAGTGTTTAGCAGGGCCTAAAAAACAGCTTGTATTATAAAAAATGAATGAAGCTAGGATCTTTCTGTTGCACAGTTGTGTCATATTTTGCTATGAAAGGTATATGCCTAAGTTTTCATCCAACGTACACGTAGATAGTATCCTTGGAACCCACTGGCACTTTTTTGTGGCTTCTGTTGATTGTGTAGCTCAGCTGTGTGGCTTAAGCTACTGGGGAGCCTTGAAAATACAATTGACTCAGCCCCTTTAAATAAAAAATGAGTAGAAAAAGTGGAAAACAGACTAAATCATAAACCATCCTACATGGACACAGGAGCAGTTTTGTTTTCATGACACGGCAGCAACTCCTTAAATATTTATTGTCAACCTGGGGAATTCGTATGTAGACTGAAGGCATATTTAGGTCTTTAATATGCCATTTCAGCAGGGCCTGCTCATGCTGCCCCATCTGGAAGAGGAAACTTGAGAGCCAATTTAAAAACATTTCTCAAATGCAGATAAAACTGTTTCTAGCTGATTTCTACCAGGCCATATGAAACTAGACCTGGGTTTTTTTTTTATTTGGGCGTTAACATTTAAATTAGCATCAGTACTGCTTTCCAGAACACCTGTAGCTAACTTCTGCATAACTGAGCATGATCTAAATTCAGTTCTATAAAAGTAGCCCAAGCACAGTGTATGAATCACAGCAGAGAAAGATGATTTCCTTTAATGGCACTAAAAGCAGTTAAGCATTTACTTACAATTTTATTCCTAAGTCTTCTCTGCAGACTTACCGGATAGGTATGATGCCTTAAGTACCTGCCATTTAAATAAAATTCCTCATATTTTTTTACTAAATAAATTTCTTAACAAAATGAAGCCATGTTATCTTTGGTTTTAAAATGATTGCTTTACCAAAGGTCTGACATAATGTGTATAGTTAAGCTTTTTAAGCAGATGCAAACATTAACATTGAAAGTAAACCACCAGAAGATTATTACTCTACCACTTTGTAAAAAGTAATAACTATACTTGTGTTATAGAATCTCAACTGCCATAGAGGCAGAATCAATTTTAAGTTGAATTTCCACCAACACTGTCATGACTTGAAATATTTTTTCTTCTGTCTCTCCTTCTTCCCCTACTCTCTTCATTTTCCTTCCTTCCTTCCTTCTTTTCTTCTTTCCCTCCTTCCTTCCACATTAGTAAATTTAATATGGAAGTGTGAGCATGCTGTTCAGTCTCCCTTCCCTCTCCTGATAGTTTCAATTTCTGCTGGAAGCTATATTTAGATTGTTTCTACATGATATAAAATACTTTTTAAAAAACTGTGTATTACCTGATATGAGGCATCAGAGACATTTATGGGAACAAGGAGAACAGGCAGACTGGTAGCAGTAATAGCAGTAATAGCACTCTTGAAAGCCATGCTGGAAGCAAGTAGGTCACTGACAAAATCCAGCTCCATCCCAGGGCAGAATCACAATATTTACTCTAAGTGCTCCCCTGCCATTCTTATGGTCACTGGAAACATACTAATGAACAAAATTGGTTCCTCTAAAGTGGTTTTCTATATGCTGTTTTTTTAAAAAAGTAGTTTAACTTGCTCTGAAATTTTTTTTTTAATAAATGAAAACTTACTTTTTTTTTTTTTTTGGTGGTACCAGGGATAGAACTCAGGACTTTGCGCTTGCCAGGCAAGCACTTATTCCACTGAGCTATCTCCCCGGCCCCTGAAAACTTATTTTTTATTGAGGGTTTATTTTTTACACACCAAGCATAATAGAAGTGAATCCATATGAAGTTCATTATTCCACAACAAAACTCCATGCCATGGGAAGGATCGAAGTTGTCCAAACAATATTAATAGGTTCAATAAATTATCCAAATATTTATCCACAAATATTTGGGTTATTTGAATGAGCTGAGTCTTCAACAAAACATTAAATTTTAGGTTTCATATGGTCTTTGCCAGAAGCAACAGCTACTTCTCCACATAGCACAGCCAAATCTTTTTTTTTTAAAATAAATTCATCAAAATGTAACATACACCTCGTCAGGTATCCAGAGGGGAAAACAAAACAAAACACAGGTACATAATCAATGTCCATAAAGTGATGATCAATAACATGGTTTTACTAAGGGAGAACTGCCAGAATTTGAACTTTAGATTAAAAGAGGTATAAATACCTAAACAACAACAAAAACAAAACCAGTAATTAAGAATGTATACAAAAATCTAATCAGAAACACATGAACATATTGGTGCATCTAATAAAGACCAAATAGAACCATCCACATGCTCAACACCATGAGACCGTGGACCCGGTAATTGATCTGATGTGCTAAACAATCTTCATATCTACAATGGTGGTCCTTTTTCTTAGTTAATTTTTCTAATTTGTGAATCAGTGAGTAGTAAGTTACATGTAGTGTTGGTGTTTATACATGATTTTGTTAACTTGTTCCAAGACTGGGCCACATGTTCTCCTTCGGTTTTGTGTGGGAACCAAACACAGCAGCCTTTCATTAGAAGAATTATATTAAATGAGAACAAATTGGTATTCAACAATCAGAAATTTAAAATAGTGAGTTAAAATTAGTGTTACATTTTTTATTGTATCTGTACCACTCCAAATGTGGAACAATAAAACTTGACTTCTTTTGCATTAGAACTACGCTTATAGAGTGCGTTCCATTGATGAGAATTTTCATTACTAACCTAGAACTAGTATTTTATTCCATTGAATTCAAATCTTTGAAAGAATTAAGAAACATGTGCAGTAGTCCTCTCTCTTTTCTCAGTCCTTTAAATTGCACTTTGTTAAAATCACTACTGCAACCAAGTAGCAATACAACCCTATAAAATAAGGGGACAGTGCTAGTAGGCAGGCAAAAATAAGAGATGGGAGAAATGTCTTTAATGCCAGTTCTTTTCAAATGGGGCCCTTTGTTACTGAAACAAAGACAGTAGAAGATTTTCCTGTGGGTGATGACCATGTACAACTCTTCAGGTCTCTATCTGGGAGTTAGGAAAATTACCCAAGGGAACCAACTGAGCAAGTCTCTATTCACTTGCAACTCCAAATTTTATCTACTTTGCAAACACAGGGCATGCTTAGCAGAATTCTTAATAGTGCTCGGTGTCAGTTCCTCCAATGTTCTTGTATTATCTTTATCGAAGAGAAAACTATTTGAAGAGCCATTTCAAAGACTTAGCATGACTAGATGGATGCCTCTCACTGTATGTGTTGAAAGTCTGTTTGCAGTTGTCTCATCTTTTACTTCTATTAGTACTTTTATGCTGCTTTTGTTCTTTTTAAATATAGAATAATGCTCTATAGGTAAATATAATATTTTCTAATGATTTTTATTTGGACATTACTATAGTATTGTAGAAACTAGTGTCTTTCCATCTTTAAAAAAATGTCATTCATAATAATAAGCTTCTTAAAAGAGCTCCTCCTTCTTACCAGGCTCCAGTATGGAGTGCCCGGTGTGGGGGCTGAAGTCTGTAACCCCAGCACTCAGGAAGTTGATGCAGGGGATGGCTGAGAGCTCCAGGTCAACCTTTGCTAGATGTTGAGTTCAAGGGCAGCCTGCACTACAGAGGAAGACCCTCTCTCTCAAAAATAAAAATTCATTTTCCACTGGAAACCTCATTTTCTTGAGCTTTTTGGACTTTTACAAGTAGATGCAGTTTACACAAATGTTGTGGTTTGTGTCTAGATGTTCCTCCAAAGCATCATACGGTCATGGAGTGGGCTTCTAGGGTTGGGACTGATTTATGGTCCAAGGCTGGGATTATGGGTGTGAGTGTGAACAGCCTACATAAAGTAAGGGAGGGAAAGAGGCCTGCTCTCTGCTCCTGCCTTTTTGCTCTTGTTGCTTTGCTCTCTTCTGCCACCTTGAACTGTCACTCCTGTTCCCACCATCCTGCCTTGGAGTCAGCTGATCATGAATTGAAACCTCTACACACCATGAGGTGAATAAACCTTTCCTTCCTTAATTCTGGGTGTCAGATATTTTGTTTCAACAATGAAAGAAAAGGAACCAAGAGTAAATAAGGAAGAAACTTCTATAAAGCTCTTCCATTGATTTTTCTTTTTTGTGATACTGGTCCTAATTCCAACTGGGTTCAAATTATTATTAGGAATAGGAACAAACTGTTCCCACCTTCCCAGGGGAGCAAACACTTGACTTGAATCTGGAACTGGATCTTTAGTTCAGATGGAGTTTGGGTCAGTGAAAAAGAGGTTGCTGTGATCTATAAAAATGAAAAATGAAAAGCCCTTCAGTGGGAATTAGCATCATATGCAAAAGAACAGCAGTATAAGCCCTTTTAGATTTAAGTCTTTAAGGCTTGTACTGTTTTATGATTTTTCTTGTTCACAATTTTATAACTGTTCCTTTTGCTAAACATTCCTCAAACTCAATTCTGATAGCCTTTTTGTTTCCTGATGGGACTCTGGTCCATCAGCACTTTGGTTACTTTTCTTTGCTAACTTTTATTACCTAGTAAAAACAAGAGATATAAACAACCTAGTAAAAATTCTTACACATCAAAATACCTGGAGAGAGTTTTGTAAACACAGCATAAAATTATAAAGAATTACTGAAAAGATTTTCTGATTAAGGGAGGTGTCAGGATCCCTGCCCTGGGGACCCCACTTCCGTAACACACGGCAAAGTGCACACACATGCTCCCTCTGACGCAGTGTCACCTGATCATGTTAGGAGGCTTGCTGTGCAGCCCTCCAACTGTCCTAATCAAATGATTTCTGTGAAGATTTAGTTCCTCTCTTACCCACCCCCAGCCATCTGCTCAGCAAGTTGCTTGCTGATTATTTTACTTGTTAACCCCTGGAAGGGCTTTTCTTCTTTTGCTCAGAAGTGTAGCTATGTTTCTGTCTTTTCTTTCATGTTTCTGGAAAGGTGGAAAGGGTTTCCCCCTTCACGTTAGGAGGAATCAGTGTACTCGTGCTGTCAGTTGCAGACACGTATGTTCACATGCACATGCTGACTCCCCACTAAGAATGTAATCACTACACACTATGAACACATACTAATAAAAATTAAAAATTCAAAGAACCCTTCAAATCACTTTAAAATCATTTCCTATGTTTATCAATAAACATTAATTGTGTCAATCTTATTTGAAATTATTTTAATGAAATATGATTTCTCTAGAAAAAAATATAAATTCTTCTCTAAATGCTTATTTTCATTTTGGTATTCTTATTTTCCCAGCTCAATCTAATGTATTAGGATAGGTAATGCATTGCCAAGAGTGCACAAATAGACAGTAGTGCCCAGAGGTGAAATAAGCAAAGGAAAATGAATCTTTGTATATCTTTTTATCTTCTATTGATTTATTTTTGTCTTTTTTTAAATTTAGAAAAATCTTAATTCTCAGCCTCCTTCTGGGGTCCCACTAGTATGAACTAGGTCACGTGGTATTTCTTCACCAGTCAGAGTGGAGAGGAAATGGAATTATCAAACTGATCTAGTAAACTCATAATTACTCCAAAAACACAGAGTTACCAAGGTTTCTTCCCAGAGGCAGGGGCCTGCTTTCCCTGAAGCACAACCTTATTAAGGTAAAACACCTAAAATAAGAGCTTGGGAGTTTGTTATGGTTTGGGTATAGTTGTCCTATCAAAGCCTCATGCAGTCATGGGGTGGGGACTTCTAGAGTTTGAGATTAACTCATGATCCACTGAATTATGGGTCTTAGGGACTGCTGGGACTATGGGTGTGAGTGCTACACCCACCCTAGTGAGAATAGCCTGAATGTAACTTAGGACAGACAGAGAGACAGACTTCTCTGTTGCTATTGCTGCTGCTATTACTCCATTTTGCTTTTGTTCTTTGCCACTGCCGTGAACTCCTGCTCTCTGCCCTGTGCCACTACTGCCTTGGAGCCAGCTGAGTATGGACTGAAACCTCCATTAACTGTGGGCTAAATAAACCTTTCCTTCCTTCATTTTCGGTGTTGGGTATTTGTCCCAGCAAGGAGAGAAGAGTAACTGAGACAGAGTTAGAAGAGGAAAGATGTGGCTGTTAAAGAACAAGGTAAGAGCAACTGAAAAATCTAAGAGATCCTGCAAATACAAGGTAATATAACTGATGAAAAGAAATAGCAGACAGCATATAATTTTGACTAATTAAGTAAAGGGAAAGGTATTTTTTTTTCCTGCTCATTTTCTGGAACTATTATTTAAGCAGTATTTTATTTCATTATTATTTTTTTGGTTAGGAAAAGAAGAGGGTTGGAGAATAATTATGTTCCACATTAAGGATGAATTGAATTTATTGAATTTTTAAAATTTAATTTCTTCTCCTGAAAGATATTTTGCAACTCATCCAACCATGGGTCAAAGTGTAATCCAATTTCCCTATTGAGCTGATTGACAAATTCTTATCTTAACAAGATTAAGTCTTCAAGCCAGAAACTTCTCTGATGTTTTAAAAGGCAATAGCTTTTCACTGATTTTCTTGCTCATTTGATCATCGCTTGTCTTGGTAAGTTGCTCTTTCTTGTTTAAAATCTTTTTCTCCATTACATTCTCAGCATTTTCTTTTTCAATTGTAACAGTGTTCTTTATTTGTCCTTTAGCAGAGTGAAAGGCCCAGAATAATGTTTGAAATATCAGGAAATCTCAGGTTCTTTAAAAAATGTGAACAGTAAGGCTGTCCCAACAGCAGAACCATAACTTCTTAGTCTAAATTCATGAGCACATGTGGTGTGCTATAGGTGTGGAAGGTCTTGCCTGAAAATGTAGTACACTGTAAGTAGAGGAAGATGCTGTATGTGAGTAGGAACTTATACTTCCATCCAAAACCTAGTAAATATCTTGAAATCTGTCTGCTTCATCTATCCTTCAGAGAGTGGCACATGGGCTTGTTGACCTCCTGAAAGGTTTTCCAAAAGCCTTTTTGGGGTGTGTGTGTGTGTATGTGTGTGTGTGTGTGTGTGTGAGTCAGTTTATAGATGCATTTCCATATAAGGGAGCCTGGATTCTCCCGAGAGCTGGCCCAAATTTGGAAGGAAGCTTAAAGTAGCCCGTGTGCTCATGAACAGAGGTGATTTCATGTTGGCCCCTGTGAAGCAGAAAACCAATCACCCTAGCTATTGTTCACTGCCTAGCAGACTGAGGCAGAAAAGGCTTCAAACTACAGATGGCTTTATTTAGGGAAATATACAATTGTATTTCATTCAGATTAATCAGGTTTTCAGTTCTTTTGGATTCATTTATTCAATTCCTTCAGAAAACGTCTGGTTTTGAAATCTGATTATTAGCTTCAGAGAATGTGAATGATAAGGAGCATTGTAAATTTTATGATATCAATACGTGGCAAATGTATGAGTTTTGTACAAAATATGAAGAAAATGTCTCTAATTAATTAGATATGAATATAGTGTAGTAGAAGTAGAAGTAAATACTATATGAATATGGTGTACCTCAAGAATTGAGAAGAATCTATACATATGATACAATATTCCTAACCAAATATAATCTGCCTGCCTGAAAGAAAGTAAAATCATAAACAAACAAAAACTATGGCCTGAACATTTCTGTGGGGCCAGATGGGGAGGTGTACAACTGGAATCCAGCATTGTGTGAGGCTGAGGCAAGAAAAATGCAAGTTCAAGCCCAACTTAGGAAATATATCAATAGAACACAACTTAGCAAGACCCTGTCTTAAAATTAAAACTTAAAAATAATTTTTAAAAGTAGCGTGGGAATGTGGCTTGGTGCAAACACCCTGAGTTCAGTCTCTGGTCTCAAAAAGAAAAGAAAAATTTTGATCTGTGATCTGGGACGTGAAGAAGATCAATGAGAATGTATAGCAATTTTGATAACTAGAACTGCCTGAGTTAGTTCAGCTTCATGACTTTTTGGTTATGTAATTTTGAAGGATTCTTTAAAGTACCTGTGCTTGAGCATCCCTACCTGCAAATAGTAATGCTGATAAGGACGTGACCAAGGCCATTAAATTAGATAGTAACAACGATGCACTTCAGGGAGCACTATGGCTCAGTGTCTCTTTATCATTTAAACTGCAGAACATCCTTCAGAATTAATTTTTATAATTTTGGATAGGGTTAGAAGAAATCTGATTCAGAAAATGCTTTCCATTCGTTGGCTGGCCATGCATCCAGCTTTTAAAAATATGTATAGTTTTGAGTAGATTTAGTGGACATATATGTGTATATATATTTAAACTATAATTTAAACATTTTAAGCTTTTATTTATTTATTTATTTATTTATTTATTTATTTGGTATAGGCTCTTGTAGCTTGTACTCATAGTGATGCTCCTGTCTCAGCCTCCCCAGCGCTGAGTTTACAAGTGTGCTCCATCCCAGCCAGCTCCAGATCAGCTTCTTAGCACTGTAGATTAGTTTAAATTTTCTAGAATTTTATGGTAATTGAGTCATACAGTTTATGCTCTATTTGTTTGGTCTCTTTTGTCCAGCATAATTATCTCAAGATCCCCTCTGTGCTATAAAGCATTTCTTTTCATTCCTGAGTTTTCTTTTTTTAATTATCCATTTTTTACAGGAAATAAAAATGTTAGATGAGTACCATTTTACCTGTAAGTTTTACTAAAAATGTAATATAAGATAGACTCTATTTTAGATATTAAGATGATATTGTAGAAGACATAAAGAAAACTAAGAAAGTACTTTGTGTGTTAGGAGCCTCAACCCAAATTTGATGGTACAATTAATATGTATGAAAACAGCTGGTAATCAATTAGAAGTAGAAATTATAAACCAATATTTATGTCTGATATTGAACCTCCTCCATGATTTAATAACTATCCATTATTCCTTGTGTCCTCTTGAGAGCAGAAGTATTTTAAGAGCAGTTGTGAAGTCTTTATTTTCAGATGTCTAGGTCTTTGTGCTGTGAGTGTGTGTGTGTGTGTGTGTGCATGCATGCACGCATGTGCATGCACAAAGGACCTGCAGCCATCAGGGTATTGTTTTTTTTTTTTTTTTTTTTTTTTTGGAACCGGGGATTGAACTCAAGCCCTTGTGCTTGCCAGGGAAGCGCTTATTCCACTGAGCTATCTCCCAGGCCCAGGGTATTGGGGAGCAGCAGAAGGGCTGAAGTAAAAGGAAAGGAAGGGAGTTTGCTGCTCTTACTACTTTTCTATAGCCCTGAACCCCTGTAAAATGAAAGGATTAGCCTAGAATCTAGAGCAACCTGTTCCAAGTTTGTTATTTTATTATTCATTTTGAAACGGGACAAAAACATCACTGAAAGGGAACGCCGTGAGCAGGCCCAGACTGCAGCAGAGGAGGACCGCACTCCCAGGGGTGGAGGATGAGACGCAGCGGCAGCACTGCTGGCTGAGTCCCGGGTGAAGGGTGACGGCCCAGAAGAACAGCGTGGAAATGAGAGTCTGCTCCAGAGGCCAGGAAGAGCTGGAATTGAAATCTAGTAATTTTAGCTAAGCTCAAGTGTGCAAAGAGTGTGTGGGGGTGGAATGGACTTGCAAGTGGTCCGTCGCAGACATGCAATACATGTTAAGAAATTCTGGCCTTTATTATGAAAGGGATTGATACTATTAAAGGGTTTTAAATGAGAAAATAGCATCAAATGTATTCTTCAGGAAAAGTATTCTGGCTGCAGCACTGAGAGGGAATTTGAGAAGAGCGGGACTAAGACAAAGTGTCACTTGGAAGATGGCTGTGATTTTTTGACCTAGAAGATGGCAGCTTAAGCCAAGCAAATGGTGTCAGATCCGTACTCTTGATCTACTTGCCTGTTTCCCACTCATCTATTGTGGGTCTACCCTGGTTCTGCTTAATTCTGACTCTTTGCCAACTCCTTGCCCATACTCCAAAAGTTAAACATAGCTGGAGAGAAAAAGAAACTAAGCTAACTGGTCTCATTTGAAATTCATCAAAATAAACTGCCAGGGCTCTTAAAACACTGCTGAGGGCCAGCGAGATAGCTCAGTGAACTAAGCTCCTGCTTAAGCAAACTCAAGGACTGTGATTTGATCCCCGGTACCACATGGGTGCCAGCCTCGCCCCCCGGGGTGCATTGAGCCAGTGACAGAATCTGGGCATGGTGGCGCATACCTGTAATCCCAGCTGCTGGGGACACTGAAAACTGGAGGATCACTATGAGTATGAACTACATAGTGAGACCCTGTACAAAAAAATGCTGCTCAAAAGCTGGGGAGATAACTCAGTGGTCGAAGCACTTGCCCAGCACCCACAAAAGGCCGGGTTTGATCTTTGGCACTGCATCCTGAGCTGGCCGTGGAACCCCAGGCATGCTGTGCCAGCCACGGAAACCGGGTGTGCTGGCGCACACCTGTAATCCCAGTGCTGAGGAGGCTGAGATAGGAGGATCACTATGAGTCGGAGTTGTAAGTAAGACCCTGTGCCAAATAAATAAAAAAAAAGATTAAATAATAATAATAAAAGAACAAAATGCTGCTCACTAACAGCTACCAACCTAACACTCAACAACTTCCCATGATCATAGATTTTTTTTTTTTTCATGGTTTCGGCTAAGCACCTGCCTGCAGCACACTACCTGGGCCCTGGCGTGCAGGCGAGCCCTGTGCTCCTAGCCAAAGCCTTGCTCTCGGGAGACACCTTCCTCTCACCCTCCTGTGCGCTTAGCCCCAGCAGTGCTTCCATCTCTTTCATCAATAACGTTCGCTCCTAATGACTCATTCTGTCACCATTGAAATACAGTGTTATTTCGCTCATTTTAGAAGAAATTTTCGCAACTCTGATTTCTTTTTTAGCTATTCTCTGCCATTTATTTGTCCCACTTTTTTTTTGCCACAAACTTAGAAAAATTTTCCTTGGTCTCCTTTTTATTTCTCTCCTCCTGCCCCTCCTTTTCTTCTTTCTCTTCCTCCTGTTTCTTCCACAAACCCACTGAGATCAGTTGCTGGCTGCCACTATTCCACCAGAGTGATTACCGTGAAAGCCAGCAGAGATTTCCTCCTTGCTCCTCAGTTACCCTCCTGCTCTTCCCTTATGTGTCATTAATATTTTATTCAGTTTGCCATTCCTTCCTCCCAGAAACAAATTATTAAGCTGACTTTCAGAATAACACACTCTCACTTCACTGGATATTCCTTCTTAGTTTCCTTTGTTAGTTCCTTTTCTCTTGCTTCACTTCTAAGTTTTAAGGTGTTAGAGTGCTCACATCCTGAGCCTCCCTCCTCAGTCTCCAGTCCCTCGCTGATCATTTTCAGTTCCTGGGGTACTCATGTCGCCTTCATGGTAACGACTCCAACATGTCTATCTTGGGCCCAGTGATCCCTGAAGAATATAATAGCTCAAGCCTATCTAAGTACATTATCAACTTTCCCAGTGACCATTGAGGATGGACAACTAGCTCAATAAGACCCTGAGGTTCCATCTTACCTCAAAGAATGGCCATCAAGAAGTCAAATAATAACAAATGTTGAAGAAGCTGCAGGTAGAAAGGAGCTTTCTATACTCTTGGCTGGAGTATAAATTAGTACAATGACTTAGGAAACTAATGTGAAGATTTCTCAAAAAACTGAAACTAGAAATTCTATTTGACCAAGTTATTCTTGGTATCTTCCCAAATAGCTGCAGTGATACATGCATTCTTGTGTTTAGAGCAGCACCTTTAGTAATAAATGAGTCTTGGGCCAGGGAGATAGCTTGGCAGTCTAAGCATCTGCTTGGCAAGCTCAAGGATCCAGGTTTGATCCGTGATACCGCATGCTGTGCTGGCCCTGAGCTGTGCTGGCTGCTGGAATTGGGCATGGTGGCACATGCCAGTAACCCCAGTGCTGGGAAGGCTGAGACAAGAGGATCACTATGAGTCCAAGCTACACAGGGAGGCCTTGTACCAAGTCAATCAATCAATCAATCAATTAATCAATCTTTAAAAAAATAATATCTAAATCTTGAAAGTGGCCATTATGTCTATCAATAGGTGGATGGATTAAGAAAATGTATTTGTACACAATGGAGCAATATTCTGCCATAAAGAAAGATAAATTTGAGTCATTTGTATTAAACTGGATACATTTTGAGACCATAATGTTAAATAAAATAAATCAGACACACAAGCTCAAATGTCACACAGTTTCTCTTATATGAGAACCCCAAACAAAAAATAAGGAAAAAAAGATAGATAATAGGAAGTAGGGAGATAGGTTGTTGTCAAAGAGAAAGGGGATCAAGAGATGGAGGGAGGGGACAAGGAGGGAACAGTGAAGAGGGCTGCAGATGGGAAAGGAATTGGGATGTGTTGTATACATGGACCAACTGCACATATGCAACGTAAGCACACACTGAAAACACGTGCAGAGAAATACAAGAGGGCCAAAGGATGGGCGGATGGGAGGGAAGGGAGGCAGAGGCCATGGAAAGGGGAACGAAGGTACACACACACTGCCTCCACACCGGGAACTCAGACATGGACCATTAGCACGTGCTAATGAAATAAAGAAAAATCATAAAGGAAAAATGAGCATCAGCAATTAGTTTTGTACTCCAGGGAAAGATCCACATGTTCTATACTGGGTATAAGAATCTGGGGCTTGGCACTGCTGTGGTATTTCCCAGAGGCCAACCCTATGCTTGATTTTCAAGCCAAAATAGGAAAGAACCTGATCCTAGAAATTGGTTCTGATGACCTTGGGGGTCCTTCACAAAGTCACTACTCAAGCCAGATACTCCCTTGGCATGTTTCATTCAATAGGGATAAAATTACTTTTTGAAAAAAAATCTAGGATTTTTGTTGTCTAAAAACACATGGAGATTATCTGATAATAAATTTCATATGAGGTAGACATTGTTATCTCTTTACACAGAGGACAAGCATGCTATAATGTTCTCAGAACCATTCATTTATTAAATGATGGCATGGACTAAGTGAGTATCGAGATGTGCTTTAGACTATACACTTGCAATAATAACTTCTGGTGGTAGAACTTTAGAGATACTGGAATTTAACACTGTGTTATGTATCCGTGTGTGTGTGTGTGTAGTTTCTAGTAAATGAGAACATTAAAATATGGTGGCATTTCTTTAAGAATATTAAAAATCATGGCTGAGGAGATAGCTTGGCCGTCTAAGCACCTGCCTGGTAAGCACAAGGAACTGGGCTTGATCCTGGCACNGCTGGGGCTGCTGAGACAGGAGGATCACTACAAGTCCAAACTGCATAGCAAGACCCTGTATCAAATATTTAAATGAAAGATTTTTAAAAATTAAAAAAAGAATATTGAAGAGCTATTTTTCATTCATTATTCATTCTGATTTCTTTGAAATATTCTGAAAACAAAATCCACTTTACTCTTTGTATCCTCGGCTATAATTTTATTTTTCAATACCAATGGATTTTGTATTCTTATGTTTTGAAATTGGAAAGCATTAGTAACAAATTTGGTTTCATAATATCTGAATTGGATAAGA
>NDGN011331688.1:0-12632 GCA_002564285.1 Tympanoctomys barrerae | reverse complement strand
AGAAGGGTTTTCTAGGCAGAGGAAAGGAGCTGTCTGAATGTGTGTGACCGATAGGAGAAGCAGGGAGAGCCAGGGACCTGCAGCTGTTTTGTTGCAGCTGTGGTCACAGCTCGGGCTGGACAGTGGTCAGAGGCTGTAAATGAAGACCCCTGACACACATAAGGGGATGGACTGTGCTTCTTTACTAATAGGAGTCACTGAGGAGTGTAAATCTGAGCAATAATATGATTATTAGAAATGTTTCTAGCTGATTACTGTGAGCCATTCATTCTCTACCTTACCTTGAGACCTTGCTCTAAAATCTCCAAAGGGACTTGTTTTTTCATTTATGTATTTGTACAGGGTCTCGCTCTGCAGGTTGGACTCCTACTGATCCTCCAGTTTTCAGCCTCCCTGGTGCTGGACTGTGGGTGTGCCCCACCACGCCCGGACTAGGTTGGCAGCCTCAGGTGACTCGGGGTGGGGTGGGGCAGGGGCGGGGTGGAGTCTCTAAGCTCTCAAAGTTTACTCTTAGTAAATTCTTGCTCTCACATTTAGTTTAATCTTCTTTTTCCCCCAACCTTACCCAAGCGTGTCATTTTTCTTGGCTCCTGGGCTCAGTTCTGCGGTCTCACCCTCTCATCCTCCAGACCTGGTTTTGAGATCCTGCCATCACTGGCTAATATAGGTCCTTGATTTTAGTCATATGGATTTTAAAACTAACACAAATTTACAAGAAAATTAAAGTTAATTAAAAAATAAAAGTAAATGGTGAGGGGTTCTAGCTTGGAGAGAGGACAAAGGTCAGGCTGGCACCTGACACAGGAGACTGAGTGAGTGGGCAGCTGGAGGTGGGGCTGGGGCACTAAGCCAGGGGCTGAGATCAGCCAGCGGGGTGGAGTGGGGAGGCAGCTTTCATGGGTAACGGGGGGATGGGTTTGGGTGACCATTGTCTCAGCCTGGGTCAGAACCTGGAATACTCCCACCTGAGGCACTCCTCATCCTGGGAAGGACTGTCTCCGCAGTGGCTTTAGTCACATAAGACTCCTCCAGGATTGGAGCTGACGCTGGGTTTGGAACAATTGCTGGAGATTTTTGGACATAGCTGAATATCCTTGTGCCCCGCTTTCAAGGACAGGCTACAGCATGAGGGTCAAATTTGCATGTTTTCATTACCTATTGGGCATGTGGCATCTGTAGGCCTAAGTGAAAAATCATTTTTACCACAAGTAGATTTGAGTCCCTGACTCTCCCAGAAGAAAATACAAGTCAGACTTTCCATACATAGCGGATAAGAGCTCAGGACTTTGCATCTGCCTGATCCGTATGGCGCCACTACTTCTTTCCTACTTTGCACATTCATTTGATTTCATTTGTTTCTTTCTTTTTTTTAATGCAGGGTCTCACTATGCAGGTCAGACTCATAGTGATCTTCCCAATTTCTGCCTCCCTAGCGCTGGGATTTCAGGTGCGCGCCACCACACTCGGACTCCATCATGGGCCCAGCATTCCTGGCTTAGGGCCGGCGCAGCATGTGGTGCCGGATGGAACTGTGACTCCTGCGCTTGCCTAAGCAAGTGCTTAGCTCGCTGAGCTATACTGCCGGCCCTGCATGCATTCATCTCTTCTGCCCTATTTCCTTGATACTCTTTCTCATCTTAAGTTGTCACCACTTTTGCTAGGTCAATGCAAGTCCTACTAAGTTGATCTCTTGGCCTTAGCTGCTTCCGCCATCGCTGGCTCCACAAAATAGGAGCCGATCATTTCAGGTCCCTCACTGAGATCACCTTGGTTCACAAAGCAGAATGCTGCAGTCCCTGCTAAGTGTGATCAGCAAGGTCATAGGCCCCCCATGGTCTGGATACCCTTCCTGCTTCCGTGGTCATGGTGATAATTACATTTCTATAAATAAGAAAGCAAACAAGCCGATCAGAGCAATACAAACAACCCCTCCCCCCCCAAATAAGCAAGTCACCTGTTGCTTAAAGTTGCTTAGGTAAGTTGTCTCCTATATCCAGAGACTGATGGAACGCAAGGCACAGTGAAGCCCCTCTGACCTGTGACCAGTGACTTGCTGAACACAGCATGGGTTCAAGGGACATTTGACTTGAAGCTGACTCTGGCCACTGTCCAACACACACTGCTACTGTCCAGGATTGTGACCTGGAACTGGACGTCACAACTCGGGACAAGCTCCTAAGGGCCCAGGTCTGTTTTTCACAATAAATGATGGTCTGGGACTGGCCCATAAAGCTGTTGATGGTGTCAAAGATTTGAGGGATTACCCCAGGTGTCATCATTTCATGAACCTTGCATACTCATTCATTCTTCCAAGATAAATCTAATCCTTAAAATTCTGAACTTTAAAGACTCATGTTTTTAGGGTAGAGATAAAAAAGTCACACATTTTTGGTAATGAATTTAAGTATTAGAATAGCAGATGTGATTTATCAAAGATTTAATGTTAATGTGTTATCTCTGCTAAATATATTGTCTGTTTGAGCACTAAGTCATTCTAAATGCTTTGGTCCAGTTGTAATTGACAGTGGTGGAAACTTAGAGGTTTGTATTATTGACTTCTAAGGGAATTGAGACTCTTGTCTTCTTGGAAATTATATAAGCATCGAGATTGCAAGCCATTAGGCTTACTTTTGGGAATAACCAATTGAGTTCTAGAAGGTCACTGTGCTTAGATAAAATTAAAAAAAAACAAAACAAACCTTTCCAAATTGCCTAATCAGTTGATTTCTGGTAACAGTGAAATCTAATAAGTGGTTGGGCAACACAGTGTTCCTCTTAGGAAGGCCACTGGGACCGCTGTACTCCTCATCCTGAGCTCAATGGGGCTCATGAAACCTGGTCCAGTATATGGGAAAGTGGAAATGAAGTGTGACTGGAGAAAGAGACGGGGGTCACAGGGGTGACTTGAGGTCCTGACCCTGCTCAAGTTGGACAGCAGGATGACAAGGTGAGGGAGGGGAGAGAGACAGCAAGGAGGTGCTCTGAAGGTGGGTCAGATTTGCCACAGAAGTCAAGCAGCAACCAGTGAGTGACAGGGCTCCTGGTACCCAAGGAGCAGAAGACCTGTCCTGAGGAGGCGAACCTGGATGGGGAATTAAGTTAGTCCCCAGGGGAGACAGAGAAAGACAGGCAGGCTGCTGAGTGTGTGAAGCCCGCACTCAGTGAGCAGCTCTCTGCTGTGTAGGACAGGAAGCAGTGAAGTTAGTGATGCCAAAACTACTCAGGGAGCTGTCAGTGGTTGACCCTGCAAACGGAGCATGTGGAGGCTAGCAGGGGCTTGCAGAAGCCTCCCTGGGCCAGACACCAGGCAGAAAAATGCTAAACATTGCTTGCCATTAGAGAGGCAGTGCTTGGCACTCTATTTCTTGTTTTCTTTTTTTGGAACCGGGAATAGAACTCAGGACCTTATGCTTGCCAGACAGATACTGTATCACTGAGCTATATCCCCAATCTTGACACTCTATTTCTTAAGGTATAGGAATTCCATTTCATCTATATTCTATGCGTAGCTTAACAGGGAACTTTCAAAAACTGCACCGAGAAATTCGAGGTTGACTGAAATCTTGTAACAACATTGAATCACCATTTGTGACGCTCTTCTGTCTTTTTAAAAAATTTAAAGAAAAGAAAAGTAAAAAATAAAAACAAAGGTATGAAATTTCAAAACAAGATTGTAGGAGAGGAATGATGTTCAATACATTGTGCATTGTTATCTTCAAAGTAGTTGCTCATAATCCAAGACATAGGCGTGAAAAACTGGTAAGCAACACAGGCATGTAGCTGTCCACTCAGTGAGGCAACAGCAGTTACTAGTGTTTCTATCCTGACTATCTTGTCTGTGTGTGTATTTATCTATTTTTCCTTTATGTCAGCCACTCTGTTCTCTAGTTCTACATGGGTGCTTCATTTAAGCTGATAATTCTATGCTAATTGATCTCTTTCGAAATGCAAGATACATGGATATTATGTTTGTTAAGCTGGAATTTAAATGAAAATTTTAATATGGAAATTTTCACACTTATGCTAAACTTGGAACAGTGAAACCTGTATATTCATTATAATAGCTGTATTATTTCACTGCTATTCTGGTTTTATGCCCTTTCTCATTCTCTACTGCACAATTAGATTTTGTAACAAATCCCAGATATCATATTACATCAATAAATGATAACCTAAAATGTATTTAATAATATCAAATGTCTTATCAGGGTTCAATTTTTTTCTCATGTCTGTCTTTAAACACACAGAAGGCCCACATATCACAAATAATGAGAATTCACTGTGTGCGTGTATGTGTGTATAAACACACGCGGATACTTCCTGTTTTAGATAAACAATTGGGTGTTCCTTTCCTGTCCTTGGCACAAAATATCTGTCACCCACAATTTACAGGAAAAGAGGTTGATACTGGTTTGAGCCCTAGCTGGGGGGCTCCAAGTGTTGAAACAACACGGTAGCAGGGCGGGGGAGGAAAGCTCTTGAACGTACAGCGGGCAGGGAGCAGACAGAAAGGGAGGCGCTGGGGAGGAGGTGCGCGGCCTCTTCCAGCCGGGCTCCACCTCCTAGTAGCATCTGCAGCTTGGAACATTGATGAGGAGAGTCCGCCAGGACCTAGTCACCTTCCAAAGCCCTGACTGAACATGGGCGCCATTTAGGGGCCACTCTACAAACCCCAGCAGGCAGCGTGCTGCGCACGTTCGTCTTTGCCTTGATTTTTAAAATTTAATGTTAAATCCTAGAGATCGTTCCATGGCACAAAACATTTCTTATCTTTTACTCACCTATACATGGATATAGTCATTATTAAAGTGATCCTTATTGGTAAACAGTTATTTTGCAGTTATAATTTTCACTGCTTGCAATTTATTATCCAAAGATATGTATAGATCTTTTTGTATTTTTGTCAGTGTACATTTACACAAATTCTTAGAAGTAAGATTTCTTGATCAAAGTACAAATACTTCATATGTATAAGGTCTGATTGAAAAATGTGGTGAATATTAAAAATGTTTAAAAGTTTATTACAGTCCAAGACGCATCGCCATTTGCCTCCTTCAGAATATTCCTTCGCATTCGGAACACCCTCCCCCTGCCATCCTTGTCTCTTTCTGAAGAGTGCTGGATGTCCCATTTTGGGAATTGTGCTGTTGGCTCCTGCGTGTCATGCATCAGTCAGAACCTTCCCGTTTCCTGGTCATTCTGACTTTGAGGAAGGGCCAGAAGTGGCAGGAGTGAGCGAGGCTGACAGGTCACAGCCAGCTCCTGAGCCGCCTCGGAGGTGGGCGGGGCCAGGTGGCAGGTCCCTTCTGCAGCCCATCTGCGACAATCACACAGGAGGCCTTCCGCAGCAGCAGCGGGCAAGGTGGTTCAAAGTGATCCGGAGCATTCTGAGGGAGATTAGCACAACGTTCCTTACTGTAACAGATATTTTAAAAATTAACCTTTCATCTGATCTTTGACGGCCCCTCAGTTTTTGTCGGATATTGCTCAATTTCCCCATCGAGGAGAATTTGTTCTCTTCGCAGAGAAATAGCCATTTTCGTTGTCTTAGTTTCTCTAGAGAAACAGAACCAATAGAAAATTTGTAGACATACAGGAGTATCAGTCAGGGTTTTATAAGAGGAACGGATATAACACAAGCTGTACAAATATATAAGAAGCTACAAGATTGGCTTATGACGGTCAGCTGCAGAGTTGCATGAGGAAGCGTGCAGAGGGTATCGGCACACCCGAGACTGAAGGATGCAGATGCAGTCCAAGGCCTGGTGCAGTGTTCTTAATATTCTGCACTAATCTATCTTAATTCCTTCATCAATTTTTTTATTCAGTAGTTAAACCACATCTGGTTTTCCTGATATTGATCTCGATTTTTTCCTGTGCACATTTTGTAATAACTTCCCTATTGTCATTAATTTCTGTTATGTCATTTGTTTTGTTATTGTCAAATTTAATTGATAAGTGTGTCTTCCATTCTCCCTTTTAAATCTTTGTAGTTACTAAAATTAATGCTTCAGATAAAAATTTTAAGGTACAAAATTTGCAAGAGAATTTTATTCTCTTCTTATTTTTTCCTGAGTTTGACAATAGCTGTTGACAGTTTTATTTTTTGTTGCTGTGCATTATCTCTTTTAAAATTTTTTAGCTTTGCTGTGTTGGGGGTTGAACTCAGGACTTAGTACATTCCAGGCAAGTACTCTACCCATGAACTGTATCCTCAGCCCTGACTATGTCTTCTAAGTAGATAATTTTTTCTCTTCAGAGACAGTTTTTTCTTTTTGAATTTTATGATATGCTCAATAATATATGATTCTTCAGTTAGTTTTTACCTATAACAAACTTTAGTCTCTTGGGTTTGCATTGTCATCACTTTTATTGTTGCGTTTTATGATAATATTATCACTAGTTTTTATTATAAGTTGGAAAAATACTGATTTTTGTATTGTTGTCTTGCAGCAAATCAAGAGTACATGAAAGAGAAAAGGACAAAGTTTGGGGTAAGTGGTGAGTTGAAGCCTTTCACCCGCCCAGTGGTCTGGCTTCTATAAGCAGTAGCTCCCCCTACACACATGATATTTGGAATTTTTTTCTTTTTCCTAGGAGCAATTTCAGGCTAGAAAGTCAAGGATCAACCTTTTACCCCACAAGGCAGGGAATAGAGTAGAAGAAAGGTCTTGTGGAATTGGTGGGTAATAATGGAAAAAATATACAGCCAACAGCTTCTCCTTGCCCCTGTCAGGAGACAAAGTGTTCCTCTCCTGACCTTGGCTGTCAAGGTCCCCAAGCTGTCGTAGGGCTGGAGCTGGCGTTGGAAAGGAATGACCTTTTGGCATCCTCTGGGTCTCTCCGAGCTGCTCAGCTTGGCAAGGCTCCCTGGCCTCCCTCCATTTCCCATACAGAGCAAAGTCTCCCTGAAGGCTTTTCTTGTCTGAATTCCAAGGCTATGTGTCAATTCAGGGACTTAGAAGTCACAGTTATTTGTCTCCCCAGGGCCTCTAACTTCTTCTGCAAACACTGCATAAAGTTGAGCCCAGCAGAGGAGTGCTTCTTAGGCCATGGTGCCCATTGGGGTTGCATCAGTATAAGACTGTAGGAACATAGCCAGGAACTGGACAAAATAAGTAAAAATGACCAGAGAGTTACTGGAAAATTTTATTTGAACTGAGCATCAAATCTCCTGATGTCAGCCTTAGGATTCCCTGGAGAGAAGGCATTCTCTGGTCATGTCCTGATGTGACCAGCCCTGTGTCTGCGTGTAATGGGTTCTAGTACATGTGAGGTGCAGGTAGAACCTCATCGTGTGAGGTGAGGAGTGTTCTACCTGCACCTCACACGGCCTCATGTGAACAGCCTGAAGGATTCGTGGGTGGCCCCTACTTACTGCGAAGCAAAGCATCTTTTTAAATTTCCATTATCTGTAGAAATGTGTTATTCATCAAATTGATTTCCATCTCGATCCTGCCCATCTCATCCCACCAAAAGCCAAGAAATGGTTGGATGATGACTTTCTGAAGGTGAAGTTCCTGAAAGCTTGTTTTCCTCACACTTGGGACTTCTCTCTTCCAACTTGTTTCTGAGTCTAGTTCAAAAGCTCTTGCTTGATTTTTGGTTTTAATCCTCAATACTCGTGTCTGACACTTATGCTTACATTAGCCCTGGGTACAACTCAGATGACCCTCTTGGCCATGGGCTTGGGATAGCTCCTGGTAAAGCTTTCTTGTCCTTGTGTCTAGTTCCTAAGAATCTTGAAAGTCATGGCCAGTGCTGCATTTGTTCCAGTCTCTGAATGGTAGCCAAGATAATGGAAGGCATATTCATTATTCATGTAGCTCTCTGCCTTCCACTGGAAGTTCCTGGTTGAGTCTTCAGGTATGATTAGATGAGTATCTTGTTGAATCCGACAGCCTCAGAAGAAATAGATCAGAGGATGATGAGGTATAATAGAGTCCTACAATCTGGAAACAAACTGCTTTCTACTCTCAGGTAGTATGCCCTGGAGGGGGCTGTTCAGAGTCAGCCAATAAGGCAATAGCTGCTATTCCTAAGGAAGAATTAGAAGGGAAAGATGCTATAAGAATTTGTGCTACCTCTGAGACTGCTGAGAAAACTTGTTAGGCCAGTTATAGGAAGGATGAAGCCTTTTTCTTCTCTCTAACCACCACAGAGTTTAGAGGGTCCATTGTAAATAAGATTTGAATTTAACATTGCATACTTTATGTCTGTAAATCCATGTTCATGTACTATCACCAGTAAGATATGGCTTGCCCAGCCTTTTATATCTATTGTGGATCTGATAGCTATTAATTTTCTCCATTTTCTCTGTTGTGGGAATATAGTAGATTGGGATATATGGGGGCTTTGGGATCTAAAGGTCATACATTTGAATTGCTCTGTACGATACACTGGCTGTGTGCTTACATTTCTGTCTACCTCAGTAAAATAAAGGTAAAAAGAACCTTGTCCTGGAGGACAGTTATGAAGATTAAGTATATTAATACAGAGTGTTTCTCTTCTTTGTAGGAAATCGATAGTGTTGATTATTTCACAGCCATTAACCCATCTGTCTTCACTCTATTTACCTCAAGGAAGTAAAAATATTATGTTCTTTTCTCTTAAAATGAAGCATGGCAGTTAAATGACTTGCTACATTCACTTCTGCATGGAGAGCCAAGGCAAGGAGCAGGCTCCCAAACTTTCCAGCGACCAACTGTGACCCGAACCAGAGCTGCGGCGTTCGGCTGCACTGCCCACCACGACCTGCCTCTCAGCTCACCACTGACCCTTTCACATTCCTGACTCTTGCCTTCCCAATTCTTAAAACTGGGATAACAGCTAGACATATCCTAGTAGGTTCATATTGGGACCTACTTGAATGATTTAAGGCAGAAGTTCTTATCTAGGAAATACGTAAGCATCATTTGAGCAACTGGGCAACCTATCCATGATGGATTCCCACCGTGGAGTCTTAGAGGTACAATTAGCAATGTGCATTTTGATAAAGCTTCCCTAGTTAATTTGGGTGCATTGTAGTCTACCACAAACTGCTGCCTGCTTCTAATTATGCAATTCCATGCAAATGTCAATGGTTATTAGTATTGTTAACAGGTCTATATTGTATTTAGCCTTTAAGATACATATAAAGTTAATATATTAAGGAGGAATGAATAGCAATCTTTAGGGTGAGAAAGGACAAATCCAAATTATGCATTTCTAGATGTGCATCTCTGTGTAGGTTACATAACTTCTCAGAAAAATCAATCTGCTCAGCACTAAGGCAAGATAGCACAGAGCGCAGTATTAAATAAGGAAGCTAAGGAAACTCTCTAAGCTAGAAGGACTCCCTTAATTTAGTGAAATGGAAGCACAAATAGGTCAAGAGATCTGTCCAAAATCACATATCTTATAAGTGACAAAATCAGAACTCCAGAGTCATAGCTCTTACATTTCACATCATTGTGTACTCATTTAATAGCAATTAGTTGATTGCCTACTATGTGCTAGAAAATCTCTTAGGAGTCTGAAATGTATAGAATAAAACAAAAAATAAGCAACACATCTGTCGTACTGGAGATTTTACATCAAAGGTAATGAATGTCATGGGAAGAAATTAGCAAGCCATTAAATGGGCAGTTAGGAGATGATGGGTGAACCATATCCAGGGCAGGGCAGCATGTGAATTACAGTGGGCAGGCTGGATAGCACTGAGCTGACTCAGTGCAAAAAACTCAAAGGAGGTAGATGAAACACCTGTGAGATTACCTGGAGGTGGGACATTTCAGGTGGAGGAAGCACCAACAAGAAGACAGGCCCAGCAAAGTCATGGATGAACACAGAGCCTAGCGTGGTTCAGCTGGTGTGAGAAGGTGTCACAAGAGTCACAGGTGCAGGTGGCAGGTCAGGTCGCAGGTGCAGCAAGGGGTACCTTATGGCCTTGAATTTTTACAAGGACAGACTGTAAGCAGAGGAGTGATTATTCTGGCTGTTATATCACAATCATTGTAGCAGGACAAGCAAGAAGTGAGCAGGCGAGGCGGGGTTGCCACAATTGGGAGATGAAGAATGTTCACAGTGGGATAGCTGTGGAGTGAGAAGAACCCACTGCAAGGAATTGCCCAGGAGCCTCGCTGACATTTGCACCTCGTGGAGACTGTGGTATCTATTTATTTTTAAAAATCTTTTTAAAAATGTATTTAGTACAGGGTTTATAGGGTCTCACTACACAGATTGCACTCATAGTGATCCTCTTATTTTCAGCCTCCCAAGCACTGGGATTACAGGTGCACGCCACCATGCCCAGTCTCGGTCGCCATCTCAGTGTGCCCCCAGGGGCACGGCTGGTACAGCACGCAGAGGGTCAAATGTGATGTCTAGGTAGTGACATCTTAAATGGGAGGCCCAGGATTAGGTCACAATTAGGCGTCAGATGTTTATCACCTAACAGCTGAATGGAAGGCCCCAGAGCCCCAGAGACAGGGCCTTAGATTCTGGAGGGAATGAGGCTCTAATGGGGGAAGCTTGACGTTTCCTATTAGATATATACGTGTGTAAGACTAAGAAATCCCTGTCCCCCATGCCTGGCTTCCAAAATGTCTTGGGAGTCCAGTAGAGCATGGTGGTTCTAAGTCTAGGCTTGGGCATTGAAGTTGGGCTGGGTTTGTGTTATGGATCTGCTGTTTTTCTAGCTGATAATCTTAAACTACCTTTTAAATCTCTCTAATGCTCATTTACATCTCATGATATAAATATGAGATGACCATCATAGTGTACACATTTAAACATAAATGACCCTCATGGTGTACACCATGGAGGATTGTGCTGTGTGACACCAGAGGGACTGCAGTGTACCTGTGCAGGTCACCAGAGCTTACGTCCATCTGCAGAGCAGAGTGGGTCTCCTCATAAAATTGGGTTAGGAAGGTGAAGCTGTGACATAATGTGTACCAAGATAATTTGTGAGGTAGTATATTATTAGCAAAAGGGACCTCTGGGGAGAGCTGAAAGGACAGGTTGGCCTAGGCAGAGCAGGATAGTCAGTATCTGAGTTGAGAGAGGAACTGTTAGGGTTTATATTTCAGTGTCCCCCTGAAGCTCGTGCCAACATAGGCAGGGGTTTTGGAAGGCATTTGGATTACGGAGACTTACAGCTAACTTGCTGTTAGGTTATGGGGTTGGTTGACAAAAGTGGAACAACATAACCCAGAAGGGTTTCTCTCTCTTTCCCTAGTTCCTTCCTACATGTCACGTGGTGAGCAATTTTCCGCCACTAGGTCTCTTCCACCACGCCTTTCTGCTTTGGAACTGTGCTGACACCCCTACACACTGTGAGCCAAAATAAACTCCTCCTCCTTTTATTTGTCACTGTTGGGTTTTTACTCCTAGTAAAGAAGGAGGTGACTAAGAAAGGCATCATTGTTTGAAGTAGGTAATATATAAACTGGTGAGGGAGGGATGGATTTAGATTCAGATATACTGAATTTGAGAAGCCTGAAGGACACTCAATTTGAGATGTACAAAAAACCAAAAATGAACAAACAAACAACCCCCCCAAAAAAAAAAAACCCACTGCCAGGAATGTAGTACTGAAGCTCATCAAGGTACCTGAAGTGATTGGAGTCCTGGCCAATCATCAGGACTTCCCGGGAGAGTGCACTGCACACAACGAGGATTCTTGATGTCATGTTGAAGGTCATGAAATTTGAAGCCCAGCACAGAAGGAATCTGTCAAGAGAAGGCACTAATAGCCGTCAGCTGGGCTTTTGAACATTGGCATATCTGGTCTGCTAAGCAGCACAGAAAGAGCCAGAGCCTTTAGCCAGCAGGCTGCAAGGACACACAAATGAGCAATCCCTGGGAATCTCAGAGAGAATAGGAGGCCAGCATCTACCAAATCTTTGAAGGTCTGAACTTTTTTTTTTATGTAGTCCCTGTCTATAGGGTCTCACTACACAGATTGGACTCATCATGATCTTTCTATTTTCAGCCTCCCAAGTACTGGGATTACAGGTGTGCTTCACCACACCCAGTCTCAGTTGACCAGTTCGCCCTGGGGGGTGGGGCTGGCGTGGCACATTTGGGATTAAACCCAGGTCCCTGCACCTGCCCAAGCAGGTGCTTTAGTCTGCTGAGCTATGAAGGTCTAAACTATCATCTATTAGTTTTGGTGGAAAGAAGAGCAAAGAGCTACTGTTTGCAGGTAATGTGATCCCACCTGATCACAACAGTGTGGCCAGAGGACACTTCTGCTCTCCTTGTGCTTTCGTGCTTCTCCCCACGCACAGGTGATTCTGCTCTTGGGGGATGCTGGGAGGAATCAGGTCCTGTCTGTGGACAAGGCAGTGGCAGACTTGGATGAAAGACATTTGGTTTCATCTGCTCATATGGGCTTGGCGAACTTGGGTGGGGCAGAGATGAGGATGCCGGACATGGTCACGTTGACCCGACTGGGGGAGATGTGCTTTAGCTTGCATTAGTTACAGGGAAAACTGCTCTGGGCATACTGGAGATGAGTTTGGCGTGGGTCAGACTTGGCTGTGTAGCTTGTGACTTTATTATTATTTTTTTATTTTTTATTATTTTATTTTATTTTATTTTGTGGAACTGGGGATTGAACTCAGGTCCTTGCGCTTGCCAGGGAA
>NDGN011331656.1:0-10620 GCA_002564285.1 Tympanoctomys barrerae | reverse complement strand
GGCAAAGTCTTCTAAAAGAGTCCAGTAGCCCATAATAGCATTGGGTCTTCTGCTTAACTGGCTGGTTTTCTTACTGATATTATTTCACTGTTTTGAAATTAAAACCTGCTTTTTGTAGGTTTCGGAAGGACCTGTGCTATCTGAAGCTGGTAGTGGAAAAAGTGTTTTTGTTTTACTTGCCATGGTCATTTCTGGATCTGCTGAAAGAACTTCTTCATATCTTGTGCAGAATTTTATTCTTTTTCCTAAAACAAAACAAAACCAGAAACTACTCTGGAATCAATCAAAACATCCATGATGTGCTCTTTCTAAATTATTTCATTTGGCAGGGCAGTGGGAACTGCACAGGAAGGTGCAGAAGGGATGATTCTATAAAATGAAGCTATAGACCTAAACTTAATGAACGCACTCCTCCTCTGTGGCTATACAGGGCTGAAGTTGCAGAAGGAAATCAGGTATCTTTATTTGTTTTCTTAGGGGAATATGGGAGGAAGGTGTTTCATGCATCTTAATTTTCTTGATGCCTCTCTTCTTTTTCTCCTTAGTGATGTGAGCACATACCCTTCCTGTGATGATTGAGGCTAGTATTGGGGCATCAGCTGCAAGAGTTGAGTTGACAGACTTTCTCAGGGGCCCCTGGATGGAAAGAAAGCTCTGAGTGCTATTCAGTTCTTAGCTCTTTTGTTAGTGTATATCTTCTTACTATAGCTTCCTCTTTCTTACTGCCTTCTGCTTATTAGCTGGAGAAAATAATAAGTATTAATGATATTATTGAATAAGCATTCTCTCCTAACTGTAGGCTGTATTCTTTTCCTTTCATCCTTTTCCCAGTGGTTATCAGATAGTGCCAAGCTTGTGGCCCATTTTTATCAAGTACACAGAACTCCTCCTCTTTCTCTCCTTTTTTTCCCCCACTGGATCTCACTACACAGCTCAGAATCAGAGTGATCCTCCTGTTTTCAGCCTCCCCAGCACTGGGATTACAGGTGTGTGACACCATGCCTAGACTTGGTCACAGGTCTCTAGACCCAGAATAACCCACAGGATGTGTCTGTGGAAATCCATTCCTTTTCATGGGTTTCAGATGTTAAAGGGTTTTGTCCATGCTCGGGAAGGTTAAAGGAATAAATTCTTCACAAAGTCATTGGGAAATCTGATGAAGGTACCTTTTTCACAGGAAAGAGCTATTGTTTGTGATCTGCAGTGTCTTACCTAGTATGTGGAGGTTAGACATGGAGGGGCGGGCTGCTTTCTCTGTTATATCCCAGCAAATGGCCCTATGTGAGCATGAAGCTTGGGTGTACTGGAGCCATGCACAACACACGGGCCAGAAACCCTGAAAGCTTTTCCATATGAGATGGAAACCAGGAAATTAGAGTCTTCATCTTGTCTTCATGATCAAAATCAGGGAGCAGAGATGGTGAGCAGATTGTGACTGGTGGTTTGGTGGCCATCTGAGGATTATTGACCTGAGTAGCAAATATGGAGTGAGACAAGTCTGAGGTCAGCACATACTTCAGGAAGAAAGCAAAGCTGAGACACTGAGTGAACACAAACCCTTCCCCCTTAGATGGAAGTCTGCAGCTTTTGGGGACAGACGCTAACAGCAGTCATGGCAAAGGTCATTAAGGGCCTGGACCTTGGGGAGGTCAGGTCATGGGGTCAACAGCATAGACAGTGCCCTCCCAGGCTGTGACAGCCAGCAGCACCCCGTGTGTACCACACAGCAGGTCAGGGCTCTCAATCCGTCCTTCCAGTATGATAGAGGAAGCCAAACTCAGGGGAGGTGATGGTGCTGTGCTCTGAGGCTAGCAAGCTAGAGAGAAACAGAGCAGGCCCGAAAGCCAAGTCTGTTGGCCACAGAGCTCCCTGACCCATCACCACCGTGATCTGTTAGTGGCTCCTCCGAAGCCATTCTTGACCCAGTGTGCTCTGTTTTCTCAACTGGGCTGCAGCCCTGGGACTTCTGAAATGTGTCATATACTACAATTCATTTTGTCTTTAAAAGATTTTTAAAAGTTCTTTCAAGGAAATTTTCTATTCAGACACTGGGAGTAATATGCTAGAAAGTTTGTTGGTTGAGTCTTTCCTTCCTTCCTCTCTTCTGCCCTCTCATCTTTCTTTCATTCTTTCCTTTCTTCCTTCCACTGGGAAATGAACCCAGGGTCTTGACTTTAACACTGAGATACATCCCCAGTCAGCCATTCATCTGTCTGTCTGTCTGTCTGTCTATCAATCAATCTATCATCTATGCATCAATCAATTAATTAATTAATTAGACAAAGTCTGACTAAGTCACTAAATTGCCCAAGGAGGGCTGAAATATTTGGTCCTTCTGCCTCAGCCTGACAGGCTACTGGGATTACAGATGTGCACCACCCCCTGGCTTTTTGGTTTAAGTTTAAACAACCCAATTTCACCCCATGTAAAGATAAACAAACACGATATGGATTTCCAAATGGTGGTATTTCTCCAGTTCGCACTTTTTATGTTCCTCCTGCTTGCTTCATGCTCATATCCGGCCTCAGTGTGGAAGACTGAGTTCATCATGGATCTGGGATCTTCCATTTGACACTGAGTATTTTTAAGACCATTTTCTGTTTTCATCTTCTTCCTGCTCTTAGGGCCTGCTTAGAAACTTCTAAATTTCTGTGACTTGAGAAATTTCTAAGGAAAGCAGCTGATTTCTATTCCCTCTTTGCTTGCTTTGGTCCTGCACATTCCTTAGTGATTCCTTGTTCTGTGGAGCCCTCCATGCACTGAGATTCTGAGAACGGCTAAGACCCCTTCTCTGAATGGGCCATTCCCACCTGTGTGCTGGCAGAAGGAATTCTCCCAAGGGCTTCAGGGAGCTGGGGTGAGAGATCTTCCCTCTTCTCTGTTTAGCTCCTCCACCAGTACTTCCTGAGCTCTGTAACTCCAGGCACTGAGCACTGCTGAGAATAGAGCCAGCTCTTGTGTTCATGGAGTTGGTCATCTATCTGGAATAAACTGGAAGTTAGTCCTCCCAGATAGGCACATCCCATGAGGGATGCTTGTCCCCTGGTGTGCTAGCAGGAAGGTCTGACAGATGAGGTAGTGGGGAACACTGGATCTACAGGGTCATGGCTGCAGGTGAGTTACATAGGCTAGGGTAAGTTTTTCTCCCCCAAATTCCATGAGTCCTAGCACCCTCATTGACTCTTATTAGACTGTGGGACCATTTCTAAAGGAATTATCCTAGCTGGGAAATTAGATGAGTTGTGTTGTTCAGACAAGGAAGCCTAGAACCTGAGAAAGCACCAGGCTCCTCTGGAGAGCCAGTGAAGAGGTGGAGTCTATGAAGCAGCAGGTCTTAGGTGAAAGTGAGAGTTCTGAGGCCTCTTCTTGGAGAGCCCCTGGTGCTGACCAGGAAAGGCCTCACATGATTCATGGAGAATAGAAGAGAGCAGTTCTCCCAGAGACACTCTGGCTGCTCTTGTCTGAAGTGGGTAGATGCTCCCATTTGTTCTTGCTTCAGAGCAATCATCCAGCACTTAGCTACAACTCCCTCCGATATGGGCTGAGTGATGTCCATGCCAGGTGCTCTGCAATGCTCAGGGGACACAGCCATGATCAGGACAAGGTCTGTGTCCCCCACCACACTCCCAGAGAGGTGGTGTGGCTGAAAGACATCATCACAGGTGTCACACATAGGGTGGTTTCAGTGCTTCCAAGAAACAGTGGGAGATTGGGAGAAGGAGCCCAGTTCCTGTCTGGAATCATGTAGTCAGGAAGATAAGAAAAGGCCAGCTGGAGCTGGGCCCTGAAAGAAGTGGCATGAGCCCTGCTTCTCAAATTTACACAAAACGATGCTTTGCTAAGAGTGGAAAGAAGTTGGAGTTTGAGGCATAACCAGGGAATCTAGGATTGCAGGAGCAAAGGGAGATTGGAGGGTGACAAGAGGCAGGTGCAGGCTTTGCAGGGGATAGGAAGACACTGAGTTCACTCCAGAGAGGAACAGGGGCACCTGTGGGACTTGAACATTGCCCTGAGCAGAAGCTTACAACAGTCTGGAGCAGACATGGTGGGGGGAGAGAACTCACACCTGGTTCATGGTCAGCTTTTGCCAAGCCTGAGGAGGCCTCTGTGAGGACCTGGCCTCCTATAACTCTACAATTATAGTAAGAGGGATACACCTGTTTCCTTCTATAATAAGAGGGATACACCCCCCTCTGCCTTCAGTCAGAAAGGTGTCTCTTGATCCCAGTCTGAGCTCCATTTTATTTTTTTATTTTATTGAGAAACAAATAGCAATGAGACAGTTTCAAAACAGGTTAGTAGGACAGTTACAATAATTAATACATTGCATATTGTTGTCTTTATAGTAGTTACTCGTAGTACAAGACACAGACATGATATCTTGTCCAAACACTATTAGTATAAATCTTTCCATTTTAACCAAGCTTGGTAGGAGGCTGTTTTCCTCCACGCTGCAACTCTGCCAGGCTCCTCAGTATCATGGCAACTTCAAATGCAGCCATCTCCCCCATTGCTCCTCTGGAGGCAGAGGCCAAAGGGAACGCTTTGTTACTGAAGTTTGTCCAGGAGAAAGTTTTGGAGGTACAATGATTTTTTAAAATACCTTTTCTATACACAAGAAGTGAGAAAGGAGATTTGTATTCAAATGCAGGTATGGCAGCAGCTAAGTGCAGGTCTGCAGGAGTGAGGGAAGGAGGCTGCTGGGGTCCTCCAGAAATGAACCATCAGGCCGAGCTTTGCTGGAAGCAGGGGTGGGACCCAGGCAGTCTGCTCCCTGGCCAAGCTTGCCTGAGAGTCCCGCATGGTTTGGAAGCTGCTCAGGGCCTCCTCCAATGCCTTGAGGCACCTGAGCCCCATGTCACTTACTAGCTTGAGTATACACACCCTTCATTGTATTCTGGCAATAATACAGGTTCAGAGATTTTCCATTCTGCCTGCATTTCCATGCACCTACACCCTAAAGTTGCTTGGTTTTGTTGTTGTTGTTCTGTTTCTTTTTTTCTTTTTTTTTTTTTTTTTGCCAGACCAGGGATTGAACTCAGGCCTTGCACTTGCCAGGGAAGTGCTTATTCCACTGAGCCCTCTCCTTGGTCCAGTTGCTTGCTTTTTTCTGACAAGTGTGCCTTTATGTCCATCTCCTGGTATCTGCCTGGACTGCCCCATCCTGGCCAAGTATAAAGGTCATCTCTTTCCAGATGCCTTTCTCCAGTTTAAGTTGATGGCCCTTGCTCTTCTCCCCTCAGACTCTTTGATTGCTCTTTCTTGTGCAGTAGTTTCATTTGGCTCTGGGTATGCTGCCATTGTCCCTCTAGGTGACAAGGGAGATAAGCTTTGGGGAAGTGGCCACTTCATTCATGTGCTTGTCTGTCCACCTCTCCAAAAAGCCCCAGCTTGGCTAGGAGGAGTCTGAGGACATACTCAGCAAAGACCCAGCAGGACACTTGTGTTGAGCTGAATTCCACCCTTTGTTGCATGACATTAATGGTAGCATGTTTCAGCCTTGGGACTTGATTCTTCTCTCTGTCTTTCTTAGAATTTTTATGTAACTGTTTCTTCTCTTTTAGGTCACTGGATTGCAGCTCCTAAGCTCAGACCATGTTCTCTTTTACTCTAGAAATTTCTAGAACTATCTCTGAGAAAGTGAAATGTGAGTTATCCTAGCCAAACACTTGGTCTTCCTTTGAGATTGAAGTGGGAGCATGCAGGACTGAGCAGGGCCTAGGACCAGCTTGGATGAACACTGCTCCAAATGTTCTTACCTCCCTGACCTCTGTGGTTGGCTCAGCTTCTCTGCCTGTGTGGGGAAGAGGATGAATGATGTCACCAGTCTGACAGTTTTGTGTGGTGTGCATCCAGAGACACATTCCAGATTAGAGAGGGGAAGAGTTGACACTTGCACATTTGCAGGGTTCTTGGACTCCCAGATATTTCTAACTGTCTGCGTGGAGCTTTCTTTGCTTTCCTTTGTAATGATGTAGTTATCCGGAGTTATCTTCTTTAGGAATTGCTCATGTATAGAAGCAGGATCCTCAACTGCAGGCTGTGTAAAAGGTCAGAGAGACCAAGTATCTCTTGGAGAGGAGGGAGGCTAGGGAGGTGAAGGGCTCTTGACTGTGTTCACAGCTGGCTCTGGGGGGTTGTGGCATCATGTGTCCCCACTAATGTCCTGTGACTCACCTCCCAGATGCTCCACAGTGTAACTGGGTTGTGGACTGGGAAGCTGTCAGGGGCATCATGTGGTCAATTCCACATGCATCCCCTGCCTCAGCAGAGCTGGGACAGACTGGGTGTAGGCCTTCCTGACCTGCTCTGGACTTCCTTGAGAAAGGCTGAAGAGCATAGTTTCAACTTGGGATTTCTTCTTCCCCCCTCTATATGATATTGGAAGGCAACTAAAAGCACCTGAGGACCTGTCACAATCCATCATATTTTTCAGAGAAACCCAATTTTCCACAGAGGGTCTCATCAGGGTGGTCTGGTCTCATCAGGAACAAAAGAGTTTGATGTTTGATATGAATCACTATTTATACAGTGGTAAATGGAACTGTTTTCTAGCTGTAGATTCCTAAGTGAGGATAGTCCCTTTTAAATTTAGGCTATGAGACAACAGTTTACCATATAAGATTGTATTCAATCCTAATGAAGAAAGGCAACTCCGTCCTATCAGTGTGTCTACTTTGTATTGAAAAGCATAGGTTGACAATTCTCTGTATGTGTTGGGGACTCTGTTTCATCCAAACCAGCCATTAGTCCAAGAAACACTGAGCCAGTTCTCTTTGATGCCAAATGGTAGATTACTGGAGTGAAATAATTAGGTTGCAGAGCTGTTTCCCCAGATGGACCTGCCTACATGAAGCCTTGGGTTGATACTGGGGCCTTCAGTGTCCCAAGCCCCATAGCCACCCTAGATGAGCTGCTAGCTACCAGCAATGTCCCCAGCTGGACCTGATCCTGGAGGCCATGGGCCAGTGTGGGAGCCTTTCACCATGCCAAGAACTCCCTTCAGGACTGAGTGGACATAAAGAATGCAATCCTTGGTGGCTCTGCTGGGTCAGAAAGCAATCAGTCATTCGCAAACTGCCTTGGGAAACTGATGCTGCACTCCTCCAAGCCCCTATTGGGTTTTATTAGGAAAGAGTATTCACTTTCTCTGCTTGGACGCTTAGCATGATGGACTCTAACCTGCCTTCTTATCCTCTTCAACCAGTACAAACTCTGCTGCTTATTAAAGAAATTACTTATAACCCTTTCTCCCTACTGGCCACCCAAAACATTGAGCAACTTCTCTGAAATTTCTTCATCTAAAAAATGAGATTAAAAGACTACTCATGACTTCCAGACCCAATGAGACAAAGGGTCCCAGGGACAACATGTGGATGCGGCTCAGTCAGAATCATGTACCTCTCTGTCTAAGTCTGAGGGATTGACCCTGACCCCTCTCCACCAGCTCCATAAGTCTGCACTATAGCCGTAGGCTCCTGTCCCCTTTGCCAGACTTGTCTTAGTCAGATTTGGGTTTTTGTTTGTTTTGTTTTGTTTTGCTTTTGTAACCAGCTCAGCCCACCCTGGAGGTAGGGCTGGTACAGCATGTGGTGTTGGGGATCAAACCACAGTCCCTGCACTTGCCTAAGTTTGCCTAAGCAGGTGTTTTAGTCCATTGAACTATCTCACTGGTCCATCGGATTTATAGTTAATTAGTTAGTTAGTTAGTTAGTTAGTTAGTTAGTTGTTAGTTGGTTTGTGGGTTGCATCAATCTACGTCCCTGGCCTTTTTATTGTTTACTTTGGGACAGGGTCTCACTAAGTCATTTTCTTGCACATGCTGGGCTCAGACTTGTGATCCTCCTACCTCAGCCTTTGAGTTCTGGGATTATGGGTATGACCACCACACCTGTCTGTCTTAGTCCATTTTATATTTCTGGAACAGAACACCTGAGACTGGGTAATCTACGAACAACAGTTATCTGGCCCATGATTTGGGAGTTAGTTGTTTTGCTTAATTTTCTCATTGCTGAGACAAAATACTGACACCCAAATTAAAGAAGGAAAGGCTCATTTCAGCTCAATTTCCAGAAGTTTCAGTCTATATTTGGATGGCTTCAAAGTAGGGTGGCATGGTAGAGGAGCACCACACTGGAGAAACAGTTCATGGTGTGGCAGGCAGAAGGCAAGAAGCAGAAAGCAGCAGCCTCCCTTTCTTTATTATTGCATCCAGGCTACAAACCTTTTGGGTGGTACCTACCACACCCATGATGGAGCATCCTATTATCTACACCCAGAACTGTGGTAAACCAATTAGTATACTAATCTAGTACCAAGTACCCTTAGTCTTAGTATCACAACCTTAATTCATAATCACACACCTAGATCTAGCCACCCTCAAATAGCCCCAACTATGAGTGCATGAGGCTTTGAGGAGACCCCAAATACAAGCCACAATATTAGTCAAACACACAATGTCACCATCTGGCAAGGGCCTCTCCTGTGCCAGCCCATGCTGAAAGGTGGCAGCTGGGCAGGAAGACATGTGGGAGAGGCCAGGAGAGTGCAAGGGGTGACTCTCATAGTCACTAGTATACCCCCAGCATGAAGACATCTGATAGATTTTTCAGCAGCACGGTAAAGAGGTAGGAGAGAGAAAAGAAGCCTTTATTAACTCCAAAGACACAGAGAGAATAGAGGGCAGATGGGGCAGGTAAACCCTCTGGCCTCAGACAAAGAAAGTTGAGGCCACAGTGGCTGGGGAGATAGGTCAGTAGAATTCAAGTGTAGGGCCCTGAGTTCAATCTCCAGGACCACAAAAAAAAAGAAAAGAAAAAAAAAGTTGAGGCCTTTATGGACTTCCATTAGGGGTGGAGTTTGAGGGGGAATGTTTAGAAATATCTAAGGAGCTTATTGGGATCTTTCCTGTGGTGGCAGGTGAACCCAGCACATGAACTGTGAGGGTCACATCAAGCCTGAACACTATTTTCTCCCTGCTGTTCTGCCTGGCAAGCCCTCCCAAGTTTTGGGAAACTGGAGGACCCATGAAAGAATGAATAATAGAGAAAGCAAAGCAGTACTGAAGTGAACCAAAAAATGAAGAGACAATGTTTATACACCTGAAAGTATCATCAAACCATAAAACCAAGCAAGGTAGCTGGAGAAAGAGAAGACAAGTAGAAAACAAAAGGAAAGGTAATAGACCTCAATAGTGAAAACAAAAAACAAAAATAGCAAATGAAAATGAACACACACACACACACACACACACACACACATGCACACACCACAAAAAGAAAAACCAATCAGACAAAGAAAAATAAGAATAGTACAACTTCTCTGGTGTCCACAGTTCTGCAGTAATATGGTGGGGGTATAGCTCAGTGGCAGAGCACTTGACTGCATCATTCTGCGATAGTGTCCAAGTTGGACCACAGATATTTGCTGGTGTGGAGCTAACCCTGGTTTCTGGACATGGGGGCCAGGACTGGCCTTCTGCTGCTGGTGTTCTCCAGGGCCTGTGGTGTAGAACTGTGGCCCCACCTGTTCCGCTTCCACGTGTCTGAGTGCCACAGCACAGCACTGGCTCACAGAGGTTACCAGCTGCTGGCCCCCATTTCTGCTGCTACTGTTGCCATCCCCACACTGCTGGCCCCTGGCTGGGGTGTGCGCTTGCTGGTCCCACCTGCCTGGCATGTGCCCAAGCCCTAAAAATCTGGAAAACAAAATGAAAGAATTTCTTTCCACCCTAACAGATAAAGTTTAATTTGTTCACTACAGCATGCATTTTTAAAGTTTAGTTTCTATTTTACTTTCATTTTTCTTAATTTTTAGCCAATTATTATCAACAGGTGAAAAGTATATACATTCACAGTATACAAATTGAGCTGAAATGAGTCTTTCCTTCTTCAGTTTGGGTGTCAGTATTTTGTCTCAGCAATGAGAAAATTAACTTAGACAACTAACTCCTTAGCCTCCCAAATCGTGGGCCAAATAACTGTCATTTGCAGTGCCCACCCTGTACAAGTCAATGACTTAGTGAGTAAATCTTAAATGGTCTCACCACTAGAATTTTTCAAGTATATATCAGTTATGGCCATCATGCAGTACAATAAATCTACACAACTTTTTCACCTTGCCTGAAAGAAGCCTTGTATATTTTTAAAAGGAGAATAAAAAATAAACCCAAAAAAACCATTAGAAAAAATACAGAATTTCATTTAACAAAATTATAGGAATTCAACAATGGTTGTTGTATTATATATCATTCTCTTCAAATTAGTTGTTCTGATTACAAGATGCATCTTTTTCTCATTGACTTTTGGGAATTTTTCAGCATAGGTGAATTAGCCTTTCACAATATGCTGTTGTTTCTTCTCGTCATTTGTTTCTCTGGTTATTAGAGTTACATGTTTTTCTTTGAGGTTTATGGAATTTTCCTCTGCATTTATGATTTAAATGCTCCTACTCTATATAAAATGTGCATAATTTTTCAAGAACTTTATAGTTCCCTTTATTTTATTTATTTATTTTCTTTTATAAAATTAATTTTATTGAGAGAAAAATAGCAATGAAAGAGTTTCAAAACAGGTTAGTAGGACAGTTACAATAATTAATACATTGCATATTGTTGTCTTC
>NDGN011331645.1:0-11051 GCA_002564285.1 Tympanoctomys barrerae | reverse complement strand
AAAAAAAAAAAAAAAAAGTCAAAGTGGGAATATGGCACCTAAGCACACATTCTAAACTCACTTTCTCTCCTTCTCAGGAGAATTCAACATTAAGATAAACCAGAACTATGATGACTACATTTTTTTCCTTTTTATGGCTGTGGCAGGGTGGGAGTAGCGGTTAGAGGAGTAAATAGGATGAAACTAGAGCTGAAAAGGATAGTAGAAAGTAACTCAACCACAGAAGTCACTCCATTCACAACTGGACAGTTTCTCAGTGTCACTGTTAACAAGATTGAGGGACTCAATAATAATGAACAGGGGAACTACAATAGGCTTGCCCTTTCTAGACAAACCTATGTTGTTGTTTTGTTTCTGTGGTACTGGAAATCAAACTCAGGACCTTGTACTTGCCAGGCAGGTTCTTTTGCCACTGAGCTATATTCCCAGTCCTAAATGAAGTAAGATTTTTGGTAGTTCTTTTTATTTATTTATTTATTTTTTGTGGCTGGCTCAGCATACTCTGAGGTGGGGCTGTCACGGCATGTGGTGCCAGAGATCGAACCCTGCACACTTGCCTAAGCAGGCGCTTTAGATTGCTGAGTTATCTTGCCAGCCCTGGACAAACCTATGGTGAAAGGTGTCAGTCCTAGGGTCAACTGAAGATAAATCCTGATGGCAGACTCTTATCATTTCAGTACAATGTGTTCTGCATATGGAAAATACCATGGAATTCCAAAAATCACTACTATATAACTATCAGAGTTAATATGCAAGTTCAATAAAGTTTTGGGATAGAAGTTCAATACACAAAATGAATAATATACGTAGGAATAATTTTAACAAAAACTCCTTCAAGACCTGTATATCAAAATCTATAAAACAAAACATTAGTCTAAAGAAATGTAGAGACATTTCTGTTTATGGATTAAAGACTTATTAAATGTCAATACTCCCCAAATTAACTTAGACATTCATTCCAACAAAAATTGTCTTTTTATAAAAACTGATCTTACTCTTAAAAGTCATATTGAAACACAAGAGATCCAGAATAGCCCAAACAACCTGCAGTTGGTAGAAACACATTATCAGTTTCAAAACTTAGTACAAAGTTATATTAATATAGTTGGTGTGGCATAAAGATACAAAAGAATACTATACTATTAAGATGGCAAACTTCACAAACTATCCTACACATTCACTAAAATCCCTACCTATAGCCTAGATATCTTCTCACAGAAGCTGGCCTAAAAGTCATACTGCAATACAAGAGACTTAGGAGAGTTTATCAGTAGAGTAGAACTGAAAAATCTAGAAATAAGCCCATACCTTTATAAATCCACTGACTTTTGACAAAGATTCCAAGACAATTCAATGTGTAAAAGAATACTTTTCAACAAATGGTACTGAAACAACTGGATGCCCACATGCCAAAGAATGAATTTGTATTCACTTCTTCATACATACAAAACTTAACTCAAAATGTACTGAAGACCTAAATATTAGGACTAAAGGAACCAAAGAATATGTAATTTGCTTGTGTAGACATAGTGCCTACAACATGTGTGTGTGTGTGTGTGTGTGTGTGTGTGTGTGTATGAAATAGTCTTGGGGTAAACATAATGACATGATAGAATAAAATTTTTTTATTTTTGCCAGTCTACTCTTATTATGATTATTATTGTTTACAATGTTATTTACGATGACTACTAACTTAGTTAATAAGGAACCATCACTCCTAGAGGAAACACTGAGCTATGCTCCTGCAACCTCTGGTCAGGATTTTTTTTAACTCATAACACATAATCATGTTTTATGTGTTTTGGTTTAAAGACAACTTATTTAATAATAAACACTGTGACTCACCATTTAATTCATGGCCTATAGATCTACAGCTCACATGTGAATAATGTGTATTAGTGTATATATTTTCACCATAAAACATATCACAGCTTACTTGCATTTATAAACACCACAGCTTTCTGCACTAGATTTTAGCAATGAAATAAAAATTAGGAACAACAAAAAATATGAAAACCATGTATTAATAAGTAAACTGGGAAAATACCTACTTACACTAAGAAGGCTTGAAGAATAAAGTGTCACTTTGTTCAGACTCAGATGACTCACACTGTTCTCTATTTTGCATAGGCACAGGACTTTGGTACTATAAAAGTGATCAGAGTACTGATTTTGAAGTTATAAATACATTTTAGCAAAATGGTGAATTTGCAAATATGGAATCCTCAAAGAATGAGGACTGACTCTAGAAGAAAAAATATATAACCATTAAACAAACTTATCAACTGCATTAAAGAAATCCTATCTGGTCTTGGTAATTTACACATATCTGAACAACCTCAATCTAAAAAAACCCCTAAAATCTTGCACTACGAATGTTTTAACAAATTCACAATTTATTTCTAGAATTGACATGTAAAAATATTCAACTGTATTTCTTGTGACTCTTTGATCCTTAAAAAAAAAATACCCATCTTTGTTCAAGTCAATGTCTGTGGCTTGGAAGAATGTCTTATTTGCTATCCATTCATTTATCTGAAAATATGTATTAAGGGTCTTGGCTCTACTGCATATTCCTGGAATATAACGGTGAAAAATGATTCAATTGCAAGTGTTCACTGAGTTTCTATTACAAGAAGAGAGACAATGAACAAATGATAAGCATTTAGTACTAAGTAAGGTACAAGTAAATTCTAGAAAAAATAGAGCAGAGAAAGGGGTTGACAGACACAGACACCCTACACTGGGCAGTGAAAGTAAGCCTCTTTTGAAAAGGTGACATTCGAGCAGAAATGTGAATGAAGGGAGGGAGAAGTATGTTTGAGGAACTGGGGAGATTAGCCAAGTGGGTGCTGCAGGCGGAGAGCTATTAACAGTGAGAGCTAGATCTGAAAGCCTTGCGGGGAACACTACAAATTTTAAAACACTCAATTTTATTTTAAATTTTATTTTAAATGCAACTGGAAATCTTTGGAAGGTTCCAAGTTAAGGAAAATACTGATCAGTTATATTTAATTGTACTTTATTCTTCATTGAGATTATCTGTAACATTTTCTTTCCTTATATGTCCAATTTTTATAATTTTAGAGATGCTTTTTGCAAGTCTATAAATGGATTCTCTTTTATTGTGATAAAATATACTTTATTCTATCTTAAATAAGAAACAAAAATAAAATGTCTTCTTGTTTCTTCCTCCTTTCCTTACTTTCCTTGGGTTATATCTCGATTGTATTCTATCCTCAACAACCCACTGCAGTAATTTTAAAAGTTCTATGCTCACTTTCTTCATTTTGGCACATATTTTTTCTCTACAGACACATCAAAACTCAATGATTATTCTGTAGTGCTAGATAATGTCCTACCTGCCTCTCCTAATACATCAAAGAGAAATTGGATCCTGAAGACTGCTTTTATTTCTACATTTTAAAAAATTCTCCATTTTTCCATTATTAAAACTTTCCTAAGCAACTATTCATTTCATAGGTACATTATCACCATCAATTTAAATATTAATATTTTAAGAGTCACTGCTCACCAGTCTTAATTCTATAATTTTGCCTATATATATTTTTCAAATTACACTTACCCAATTGAGAAAAAGAGTAAAATACCAACTTAATATTATCTTCCAACATCCATGCATACTCCAATTTTCCTACTATCTCTAACACCCTATACAATGGTTTCCCCCCCATTCAGGAGTACATCAAGATTCATAGACCCATACTCTACATTTGGATGGTATATCTCTACTCTCCTACAATTTAAAACAGCCCTATTATACTCCTTGGTTTTTCATGGCACTGAATCCTCTGACAAGTACAGGCCAGTTATCCAGGAAAACATATAAGGGGTATTTTCTCATGATTAGTTTCAAATTAACATTTGCAGCATTAACTTGGTAATTTTGTACTTCCTATGGAACTGACCTAGCAAATGTTATACTCTCTGTAATAGGTCAATGAAAAGCCTGACATTGTTAATTATGATTATAACCATAGCTTAAATCTTTAAATAGCTAACCTATGGAGTGAAAGATTACTAACTTTATATATAAACTATTCTTTAAAACTTTTTTTAGCATCAAATAATGTCTGCCTTAATCAAATACTTGAGGATATCCAACAGTGATTTTCTGATTCTATATTAGCTATTATTCTTCTAAGAGATTAACACATAACAACCCTATTCTGCACCCACATATTGGTTCCTAAGTGCCATTTTTCAATAAAACCAAGCAGGAACCTTTAGAGAAATGCTTACTCATTTATTATAGAAAAAGTACAAGGTAAACCAAATCAAATTCTTATGTCTGAAAATGAGGATACAAGATCTCAAAAGTGACAATATCAAAGAATAACAACAACTAGTGAATTATAACTGAATTGTTTTCAGTTTTATTTTTTATTAGGATATACTTCATTTTATAATGATTGTATTAGGTATTTGGTACATATACATACACTAAATCTCAAATGAAAGTGGGAAAAGACTAGAGAAACATTAAAACAAGCATCTTTTTCTCTGAACAGAACTCTGACAGGAATAGAAAGTAAGATTATGAAGAAAGGAAACAAGAATTTTCAAAGAGTCATAATTATATGCATACTACTAAGCTTGAAAAGCTTAAATAAAACAGATTAAGAAACAAAATAAATATTAAAGTAAGTAATAAAAACTTCCCTTCTGAATAAATCCCAGGCTAACAGTTTTAGAGGTGAATGATTATTCATATTCTCAAAAACATTTCCATATATATGAAAATAGTAAAAGAAGCCCAGTTCACTTTGAAGTTAGCATGAAACTGAGTTATAAAACAAGACAGTGGGGAAACTGTCCTGTATCTTGAAAATGATACAGATTACAAGCGCAATCTGTATTTGTTAAAAGTCACTGAACTATACTCTTCCAGATTGCATATCTATTTCCTTCAAGTATACATATGTGTGAAATGTATCAAATCTGAAAAATGTAGTCATACATTTAACTTTATCTATGACAAACAGTGCTGCCTTAAACATGGGTGCATACAAATCACTCTGGTATGATGCTTTCAGGTCTTCTGGAAAAATACCCAGGAGGGGAAGAGCTGGGTTGAATGGGACTTCCAATCCCAGCTTTTTGTGGAATCTCCACACTAATTTCCATAGTGGATGTACCAGTCTGCACTGCCACCAATAGTGAGGAGGGTTCTTTTCTCCTCATAGCCCCTCCAGTATTATTGGTTGATTTCCTGAAGATAGCCACTGTTTCTTGGGTGAGATAGAATCTCAGTGTTGTTTTAATTTTCATTTCTCAAATGACCAATGTGAACATTTTTTCATATATTTATTTGCCACTTGCATTTCTTCATCTGAGAAGTGTACATTCATTTCACATGCCCATTTCTGAATTGGGTCTTTGAATTTTGGGGGACTGATTCTTAAAATTTCTTCCTATGTTCTAGATAGGTCTTTGTAAGAGGCACAGTTAGCTATAATTTTCTCCTAGTTCATGTGTTTTATTTTTTTTTCTTCTCCGAATGCCTTCGGGGCAGGTTTGGCTGGCTTGAGTTGTAGGTATTGAACCATAGAACCTGAGCCTGACTGCTTTGTTGAAGCAGCCACTTAGCAAACAGAGCTAAGGGACAGGCCCCCTGTTGATTTCTTTTGACATGCAGAAACTTCAAAAAGATGAGATCCTAGTTGTTGATTCTTTCAAGTATTTCCTGTGCAGTTTGGTTTTTGTTCATGAACTCTCTACGTACCCGATTTCTACCAGCATTTTCTGCCAGCAGATTTTTTCCTACTTTAATGTTTAAATCTTTGATCCATTTTGACTAGTGTAGGGTATGGGGACAGTCATGGGTCTAAATCTTGGAAGCAACCCAAATGTACATCAACTGAGGAAGAGATAAAGAAGATGTGATTTTTTGCAAAATGGAGTATTATTCAGCACTAAAAAGGATAAATTTGAGGCTTTTTTCAGTATGTGGATGCAACTAGACCAGATCCTCATGTGCAAACATCATACTGTCTCCTTAAATACAAGAACCTGAAAAGATAAGTAAAATCTGAAGGGTACAATAGATATTGAGAGAAGGGAATGAACCTGCTCAAAGGAAGCAACTACTGAGATGAGGAGGACAGGAGAGTTGTGGGGGAAAGAGATATATTTATGTATGTAAGCAGGATGGTTTGGAAGTTGCACTGTGGATTTCTGTTGATCTATGGAAAGGAACAGTTAATGCTTATTTTTTTTTCTTGCCCTCTTTTTTCATTTTTATTTTTCTTTTCCTATCATTAATTTCTGATAACTTTTTCATTTTTTCCCAATTCTGTATGCATATATCTGATCATCTGAACAACTAATTTGAAGACAAAACTATGCAATACAACAAATACTATTGAATTCACTTTATTTGTATAGTGAAATTCTGTATCATTTCTAATTTTTATTACTATTTTGTATTCTCTTTAAAAAAGAAAAAATAACTAAATTTATCACAAATGTAAACAAGGGTCAATATTTTGTAAAACATGTACCAATATAAATCACCACACTAATAATTCCAAACAGAAACCAACAAAAAGATTTTATAACTTGAACATCATTTGTGATTTTATAAAACAATCCCAAAACAAAAAAACTTTAACTAAGTATGAATATAAAAGGAATTTCTTAACTTAGTGATGGATATATACCCTAAAACTGAAGCAAACATCACACAGGCAAAACTTCAGATGATTCCTCTATTAGGGCAAGAACAAGACAGTACTGAAGGATAGTTATTTCCCTTAGAGAAATTTACAGAATTAACAAACTATTAACAATTAGACCAAAAATAAGCAAGCTAGATATAAAACTAAATTACAAAAATCAAAAGCATCCTAAGTTAGCAATAATGAACAAGAAAATAATAAATTTATCATCTGCAAAGATTTTAAAGTATCCAAAATAACCAAAAAATAGTAAGAACTCTACAGAAAGAATAGAATGAGCAGGAAATATTGCATGTATTTAAATATACTTCCCAGGGCTGGCCAAATAACTCAGCGGATTAGAGTGCCTGCAAGCAGTTGCAGGGGCTGGGGGCTTGATCCCCAGGCCTGCCGCACAGGCCCAGCGCCTCTCGCTGAGAGAGCAATTGAGACTGGGCATGGTGGAGCATGCCTATAATCCCAGCTCTTGGAGGCTGTAAACAGGAGGATCACTAAGAGTCCAACCTAGTAGTGAGAACCTGAACACCCTGTAAACCCTTCCCTAAAATACAAAAAAAAAGTACTTCTCATATTAATCTATAAATTCTATGCATTTAATGGTTATAATCCTTCTGAAGATATAAATAAACCATAATAAGAATAATTCCCACATGCTAACAAACACATATATTCAAATTTTATGAGAATAAAGATCCATAAGTTGACTTTTAAAAAGAATCTGTCCTACTTTTAATGTGATATTAGCATAAAAACACAAATTCAGGCCCATATATATATATATACATAGACACACACAAACATATATGTGTATATATATAGCAATCATATATATTCAACATATAACAAATGGTATATATGAGAAGTACATAAATCACACACATGCAAAGTAATAGTGATACACACATATTTTGTAGTAATAGTGGAAAAATCAGTGGCAACATACTGGGGATATATATCTCAGTATATAAACACCTGTCTGGCAAGCATAAGGTCCTGAGTTTGATTTCTGATTCAAACAAACAAACAAACAAAAAAACAGAAAAGAAAACATCTGGGTAATTTAAGGAGCACTGTGAAGAAAACTGGTTCACAGGTGGAGAAAAGAATAAAACGGAACTCCTCTCATATAAAAAGTAGACCTTAAACAGACTAATAGGCAAGCCTTAAGGTTGCTCTCTGCAATAAGCTAGTCTGCCTTGGAGCCAGCCAAGTATGGACTGAAACCTCCAGTAACTGTAACCTTTTCTTCCTTAATTTTGAGTTCACGTATTTGTCCCACCAACAAAAGAACAATACTTAAGACAGAAACCACAGCTATCTTTGAGGCCCAGAAGAGGAAAAAAAAGTATCAAAGGAGGTATCAATGGATCTAAATTTTAGCTGTTGAGCTTATTTTCTGACCACACTATTGTATTTATGAATGATATTTCAGAACTTTTATTATTTTCTTAAAAATCATCCAAAGAGGGCTAGGGAGACAGCTCAGTGGCCTAAGCACCTGCCTGACAAGCACAAAGGATCCAAGTTCAATTCCTAGTACCACATACTATATGAGCCTGGGACACCAAGCCAGCCACTGAAACAGGGCATGGTGACACATGCCTGTAATCCCAGCACTGGGGAGGCTGAGCTAGGAGAAGCACTATGAGTCCCAGCTGCATACCGAGACCCTGTATCAAAATGATTAAAAAATAAAAGATTTTTAAAAATAAATAAAAAAAATTATTTTTAAATAAAACTCATTTAAATAAAACTCATTTAATAAAACTCTTAAAATTACTAGATGTCAATTGGACCCTTTTTTATACGTCTAATATATATCATGGTATCTTACTGATCACATTTTCCTGTATTTTTAAATATGTTAGTATAGAATCAGACTAGGAATTATCTCACTGTTACTTTTCTTTCTTCATTATTCCCAACTATGCAAGAAAACTAAAGAAAAAAATTAAGAAATAAAAGAATGATGGTGTAATGGTACAGTAAAGGATCCTTAATAATGACTGTACACTAACCTCCAAAACTTGTGACTATGCTTGCTTATGTGGTAAAGGGGACTTTGCAGGTATGTTTAAGGATGAGGACTTTGAATTGGGGAGATTATCTCGGTAGTGATAATCTCAGGAGTACTTAAACGTACTTCTGGGGATTGGTGTGCAGCTCAATGGTAGAGTGCACACCTAGTATGCACAAGATCCTTAGTGTGATCTTTAGCTCCACAAAGAAAGGGGTGGGGTGGGAAATAATCTATTCTTAGGCATATGTACAGTTCCTTTACAAAATATATTTTAGATCAACTAATACAAAGAATAATAAAGATTAAAATTTTACTCACTTTAGCTCCAACACTGCAACTACCAGTGCTCCCAGTGCTTCCACTTGCAACTCCAGTAAATCGAGCTTCCAGTAACTCTTGCCTTCTTGGATCCAGACTGTGAAGCTCATCCATTGCACCTAAAAATTATAACAAGAAAAATATATAAATACATAGGTATATGCACATCTATATAGATGCACATATGTGCTTATTCATATACAACAAAATATGTAGTTAGCTGAGATGTTTACAAAAACTTATGAATGAGGGGGCCTGGCCCTAGCTCAGTTCTTTAAGTGGCTGATTCCACAAAGCTGTCAGCCTCAGGTTACTGTGGTTCGATCCCCACAACTCAAGCCAGCCAAACCTGCCCTGAAGGCATTCAGAGAAAAAAAAAAAACTTATGAATGAATGCTATAAAAAATGAAGTTAAAAGGCTTTTAAGACCTTTATAATGTCCATACCTACTTATTAAAATGTCTTACAGTAGATTTCTACTATGGTTTGTTTGGTTGGTTAGTTTGGCTTTTGAAATAGTCTCACTACATAATCCAGGCTGACTTTGAACTAGTAATGATCCTTCTGCTTCTGCCTCCCATGTGCTGGGATTACCAGGCATATGCTACCATATGTGGCCCATTATGATTTTTTTTGTATGTATAAATGTGTTTTGGGTCTTATTTTAGAGAGTCTTACTATGTAGTTTAGGTAGCTTTGAATTTCAATATATGACATTAGTCAGGCTTGAACTCACAATTTTGCCTGAGCCTCCTAACTGCTAGGAAAACAGGCATGTGCCACCATGTCCTGCTGATTTTTACTACTTCCGACTGCAACTTACAGTGAGAAACACTTTTCATCTAATTGAGTATACAAATAAGACACATACATATCTATATGAAAAAGTTTTCATAAAACAAGTTTATTTCACTATAATAATAAGAGTCCTTAACAATCTTTGCTATTTTAATCCATAAAAAATGGGGAGCACACTGGTTCTAAGTCATTAAATTCACTTCACAAGCCATTAATTGGCTATAAATCCAGTCTGAAAAATACTGCTCATACTGTACTCTCCCTATTATACACTAAGTGATATTAATATTTATTTTGTACCTATGTTATTTGAGTGACTAATTTTAAATTGCAAAGGTCTGTTTTACAGTAGTTACTTTCCTGATGAATTTTTGTAACGCAATCCTTCAGTACCCATGGGAGACGGTTTTAGGATTCTCATGAATATCAAACTCTGAATGCTAAACTCCCTACATAAAAGATGTAGTGTTTACATACAAATTATGTAATCCTCCCTTAAACTTTAAATCATCTGCAGATTACTTATAATACCTAACACAGCATAAATCCTACATAAATAGTCTTATATATTTTAGGGAATAATGACAAAAAAATCTATAGATATGCAATATAGATGCAACATATACCCCCCCACAAATATTTTCAACCCTTCAGTTGACTGAATTTGTTTCTTAACTCTTATCTCTTATTTCTACATGGAAATATAGAAGACCAATTTTAGAGTTTTAAGTTCCTGCTGGATAAATTAAATACACATACATAGATAAAGTAGATCATTGAGGTAACATCTACTACTAAACAATCACCTTGAGAACGTAGGGGGGCTTCCCATCCTCATGTAATTGTTACCAGGGAAGCACTTATTCTACTGAGCCATCTCCCCAGCCCATGTAATTGTTACCATGCAGACTAAACAGCCTAAGTTCAATTAAGCTCTTAAAAATTATTTTATCTGTTTGCTAATTCTCTACTGATAAGAATCTAGAAATAGCATAAAGGAGTAGTTCTCAAAGGGAGCAGAGAAGGTATTATTCAAATTTTAGAAGGATTTGGAGATCTTTTCAAACTAGACCAGATCTTTCCATATACCTTAACATTCTTTTCCTAAAATGTAACAGCTATTCCTATACACTTTACCCTTTAAAATTTTCTTTCGGGGCCGGGGAGATGGCTCAGTGGAATAAGCGCTTCCCTGGCAAGCGCAAGGGCCTGAG
>NDGN011331642.1:0-15656 GCA_002564285.1 Tympanoctomys barrerae | reverse complement strand
TTTGAATACACAGATACAAAATGGACATTTATCTGTATACCCTTTTTTTTTTGGTTAAGCTCCATTACTGAATATTATAGGTTTCATACACAAGCCTCCCCTACACTAATAGCAGATTTGTGTGTGTGCGTTCCTACCTTTTTTGGTAAGATACTTGACATCTTACTGGTTCTTGTTGTTTTCTAAGGTTCTTCTGATTTTTATGTCTGTTTACTAATCTTCTCCAGAAATCTTTCACGGAGTTACTTGGACAGATACATATTATTCTTCTCCTATTGTAATAGATCCTTTATAAGTTCTAGATTCAGTCCTCTAGGAAAACTTTTCTGTGACATTTTAGGCCTGTTATTTTTCATTGTAAACTATGTCTGGCGTGTTTAGGATTTTGTAGAACACAGCCATTGACTGAAGCGTTGTGTTTCAAGTGGCACCATGATTGCTGCGTAACTCATCAACATCTACTTCACTGTTCATTTTGTTGTAAAATGTGTCAAATTCTGGCTTCATTTATGGGAAGCCCTCTTTATCACTTTATCTACCTTTTCTTTTTTTCTTGAGAGAGGATTTCACTATGTAGTTCAGGTTAGCCTAGAACTTACTATGTTTCACAGTCTAACCTTGAACTTACAGGATCCTCCTGGCTCAGCCTTCCAAGTGCTGGAATTATAGGCCGATGCCACCATGCCCAGCTTGCTGTTATGAATATTACTATCCTAGTATGATTAATATTATTTTGGTTGTTTGTTTTTAAATGTATATTATGTCCACTCAATTTTATGTCTTTCTGAAATGCAAAGATTACACTATATATTTCTCTATTGTGAACTTACAACATCTTTTCAAGAATCCCTACTTCATCTTTGTGAAAGTTCCTGTGCTGCTCAATTGATGTTCATTTAGAAAAATGTAACACCAATGGGTAGCTAGTGAACCACTTGTCAAATGTAACATTTGGTTACTTTTTGAAATGGGTGCACCAAGTCTCTTCACAAAGTCATGAGGCTTATTACTGCAAAAAAACAAAACAAAACAAAACCAAAAAAACCCGGTGGCTGAAATCTGTTACAAATTTCTATATTCAATGTGATTGAAGCCCAGGACAAATTTCTACATTCAAGGTATTAGATACCTTTTCATTTACCAGGACATATATTTTTACACCATATTTGTCAGGGTTATTTAGCATATATTGAGAGAAGCTTAAACAACCACAAAATGATGCAATTATTATGGCATGTATTTGGGCTTGACAGTTTGAAACAAAGCCTTCAGAATAAAGAGTGAATAGCAGCCAAATTGTTGGGCAATTTTTCTTTTTTTGGCAGGTCCTTTTGTCATAAAAATGCAGGCAATTTTAAAGGAAACCAAATCTCTTGAGTGCGTTATTGTTCTAAAACTCACAATGCCAGAACTCTCCATAGATCCTTTGCATTCTGATGATTAGCATGCTAAAGTCTTGGTATAAATGAAAGCTTTTAGCTGAAGGAGGGAAGTGTCATGATAAATAATTTCGAGTATTACTATTGATACACATAGATATTTTACTTGTATTTCATTATTAGTGTATTTCAAAACACCTTGAATCATATTACTTGCTACAATTTTCAATACTGAATCACAGTGTAGGCATTATGTGAAGTAGGTTTTATCCAAGGCAAGAACCTAATATATTTTCTGAGTTTGGACTACTGTCTAGAACATATAAAGAATTTTAAAAGATCAGGCTCCCACAATCAAAAAATCCAAACAAAATATGGGCATCTTGGATGAATACACACTTCTCAGATCAAGAAATACAAATGGCAAATAAATATGTTTAAAAAATGTTCAACATCATTGGTCATCTGATAAATGCAAATTAAAAGAACATTAAGTTCCTATCTCACCCCAGAAAAAAAATAAAAAATCAACCAATAACAAATGCTGGAGGAGTTGTAAGGAAAAGGAACTTGTTTTCACTACTAGTGGGAGTATAGACTTGTGTAATTACTGTGGAAATCAATGTGGAGAACCCTCATAAAATGAGGATTAAAAGTCCCATTCCACCCAACTATTTCCCTTCTGGGTATTTTCAAGAAGAATTGAAAACATCAAACTATAGTGATTTCATTCACCTGTGTTTATAGAACCACAATTTGTAATGGCTAAATCTTGGAAACGACTCAAGTGCTCATCAGCTGAAGAATGGATAAAAAGATGTGATATCGTTATACAATGGCATATTAGCTATAAAGAAAGATAAACTCCTGTCTTTTATAAGTAAATGGATGCAACCAGAAACCATATGCATTCGTGAAATAAATCAGACTCACTTGTATAAATACTGCATTGTCTCTCTAGTGTAAGAAACGGAAAGAGTAAACAAAATCTGAAAGGTACAAAAAGTGCTGTGAAAGGAAAAGAAACTGCTTAAAACAAAAAAAAACAAGGGGGATGAGGCTAAGAAAAGAAAGAAGATGAAAATGTATGTATGCATGGATAGATGGATGTGATATCTAAGATAATTTGATAATTATACTATTAATTTTTATAGTTCATTGGAAGGAACAGTTAGTGTTTATATTGTTTGATCAATCTTGCCTGTATCTGATATTCTAAGAAACTACTTTAAAGATAACAGTAAGTAATATAATAAGGATTATTAATTTTCATCATCTTATTTTCAAATTCTGTATCATTTTTATTTTTTTTTCTTCATAATAAAAAAGAACCTAATATTTTTTACCTCATTCTAACATTGGGCCACTGAGATGTACATGATCATTTTATAGCATTTTGACTAGTTGAATACTTAATATTACATTACTATCTTCTTCCTCATCCAACTCAAGGTCTTCTTTCAGAATGTCTCTGCCAGTCATACCTTGCTTTGTCCCACTGTCACAGCTTCTCTGGCTACATGATCCAAGTAACCATCTGTAGTGGCATCACCAGGTGACTCACTTTCATTCTCCTCCAAAAATCATGAAAGTGGATTTTCACAGAACATTGTATAGAATTATGTCAATTTTACAACAAAAATAAAAGGAAAACATATCATAAAGTGGCTTAAAATACATAAAAATATAACACAGAGCTTAATGTGGCCAAAACATACCTGCTGACCTTTTGACACATGTGTATACTCATTGTACAAAGTTGATGAACACAAAGAATTTTTCCTGTATTCTCCAAGTACAGCTACTGAGATGCACCAAAGGCTACTGCTATACCAAAGTATATATTTTCATTATAACAGTATGATATGGGCACCTGGTTCTCATGCATAGGGCCCCTTAAACGTAAAATCTGTTTACTGTGCTGGGTGAAAGAAGACCACCATGAAAGTGGGACGACAAGGCCCTCAAGGAAAACGGCTGCACTTTCTGCCCCAACTCCTCAGACTGACCTTAGATCTAGGCCGCCTGTTCAAAACTTGCTTGAGTTCTCACAAGAATGGATAGCACTTTTGATTGGATACAGATGTAGGCTTGAGCCCATATATCATGGTTCTCTGAGAATGATAGGTCAGCCCAGCTGGTGTGTAACAGTAAGTAATATAACAGTAATATAATATAATTACTGTTAACACCCTAACTCCTCCCTCATTCCCTAAGGCCCTTCCTCACAATTATATCCCTTCTATCCCCCTATGCCACTTCAGTGTTAGAAAATGTGATGTCAAGATGGTGGGGGAATGTAGGGCATGACAATATTACATGAATGGTGGGCATGTCTGGTCAGTCAGAAATTCTGGACATGTGTAGAAAAGTAATTCCCAAAACTCAGAGAACAGGAGTTGGAGAACTCACAAAAGTACCCCATGGCTTAGGGGGCACAGTTTCCTACAGTGCCCCATGGTGTAGGGGGCACAGTTTCCTAGACTGTCCACCATGTAAAGGGAGAAAAGATGCATGTGGACTCAATGTTTTATCCACCTTGTAAGAGAGGTCCACTGGTCTGCTTTGTGTTTATTTTCCCTTTCTCTTTTGTTCTTCCTCTATTTGGCAACTTGTTGTGGGTAGAAATCAGTAAGGAAATTCTAGACAGAGTCGTCAACCAAGCTGCTGTACAGATCCTTCCAGTTCCACGTGTATGACCTAAAATTTAGTGTGTATTTCCTCTCTTGTATTTTTGTTATCTCTAGTATTTTGTTCAGCTTTCTCACTCTTTAAGGAGACTGCTTGGGCTTAAAATATCTTTAGCTTTAGCTTACATGACTCTTTATCTCTAGGTGTCCTAAGTGAGTTGCTTTCTCGGGGCCTTGTTTCATCCCAGTCCATGTTTCTGCCCTGTTTTGTTTCATCCTGTTAGTCATGTGGTCCACCATATTGGGAGGCCATTTATTTTTTCTTTTTGTGAGGTGAGTTAATCACATGGATCCACCATGTTTGTTGGCCTTCTGGTTGGCCACTTCACTCAGACATGTGATTGCAGCACATTTATTTGCCATTTTCTTTTTTTTCAATTGACGTCATGGAATCCTGAAAATTGCACCTAAAGCCTCCATTTTTAGTGATCCTTGGGCCTCCCCACTCTTTTTGTGAATTGTGTTAGAACACTTCTATGATTTTTTTTCTCTACAGAAACATAGATAATTTAAAAAAAAAGATACATGAAAGTATGAGCAGAACAGAGGAACAGCCAGTAAAAATGAAATCAAGTATCTGTGAACATGCAAAGCAAAGCATTAGTACTCCTTCTTTCTCCATTTACTTGGTTCTACGTTCGTTGTGAAAACTGTGGTCACAAAACATGACCTGAGTTAAAACGATGTGTAATCTGTTGTTACAGTGTGAAAATTTCCTTTGTCAATAGGTTCCAAAGGGCACCTATAAAGAAAATTATCAGGGTTTCAGGTTTTTTATTGAGGAAAACATATAGTACTTCTACTTAGATATGTTGTGATGTTAGGGGCTTCATAATTGGCCCAGAGGTGTTAAGCTCTGAAATCTTTGTCTGTATCGTGGGTTGTAGTGAGTTGGGAAAAGTCAAAGATTCAAAACAAATTGGCAAACATGTGTGTGGCCCCCAAGGTGTTCTGCTTTATTAGGGGATGCCTAATACCTAACTGGACAGATCCATGATTGACCTACACAATGCCCCATAAGGTTCCTATGTGGAATATGACCAAGGAAAAGGTACTATAAAGTTTCTCTGACTTAATTCCAAGAAGTTTAACCCTGTTAGGTCATGCTATGGCATTTACAGGCTCAGAAATCACAGAAAATGCCCTGTGCAGTCCACACCAGCGGGTCAGCCCATTAGGTTTTGCACAGCTACTGCCCATAAACCCACACTGGGTTAACAGTGCAAAGAGAAAATGGGTAAACTTTCCAAGAACTCTGAAAGGTGTGCTGATGACTTCCATTCTAACTGTGGCCTTTTATCTGGTATGGTGAGATTTTTTCTATGTAGCTCTCAGGTGTGTGTGTGGGGGGCTTCTACTTTTGTTTCTTAGCAGCTCCCAAGAACCTCTAACCTGATCTCTTAGGAGTTTCTAAGGAAGACACTGAGCATGAGGCTCCCCACTTCTCTAGAAAGCGTCAAATATGCCCCAGTATGCATCATGGGAAACAACCAGTGATCTCAGCATCCTCTATACAATAGGATAAATTAGAAAATAGTAAAAGATGGATACATACTGCCAGTTACTATCATTCAGTTAGAGCTTTTCTCAAAAAGCTAAGGAAAGTGATAAAGTCCCTTATGTTCAAGATTTCATGGTGCTTTAATCTTTGCAAGTGCCCAAGAACTATGACACTTAAATAGTAATCAAAAAAGAAAAATAACTGATACCTTTGATAATCCTATTTTCAGATGTTCATCTGTCTCTCAGTGGAATGTGGGTCATTTTCATCAGTTTCTTCCAGAGATTAGTACTCAAAAGAGTCCTAGTATTTTGAAATATAACCCAATTTCTGGCTATGACCTTTACTCTGTTCAATATTGGAGATCTAGTTGGGGATGCAATGAGAAGAGCTCAAGGAAAAAAAAAAAGTGGAAACCATGACTGAATGCTTTCTGTTCTCCCAAGTTATCAAAAAGAGAATGCAGGACAATCAAGCACTGTGAAACATCTGGACATTGGCATGTAAGCACCTGTGGGCCCTGAGTGTGCCAGAATACCTGCGTGCCTGGCTCATGACATGAGGGGAGTGGTCGTCCCCACTACCGGAGAGGGGCTAGGCCCCGAAAAATCCTCACCTCCTCCTCTGATAAAGAGAGCTAAGATGTCCCTGGGCAATCAGCAGTGCATTGTCCATGGGCATCAGTGTCCTGTGAGAAGCCCTGGGGGACTTAATATCATGCCAAAGCAATTTTAATTCCATTGGGTTCTGCATCAGCTTCTCCTAAATCCGTCTTCTAGATCTATGGACATAATTGGGGTCAAAAAGAACCTCAGTCAGAGCTTCTCTACTTCTGCTTTGACCTGTCAGTCCCAATGTCAAATATTTACCCATAAGTTCTTATTGTCCCATCATGTCCTAGTTGCTTACCAAGGAGATTTAATATGCAAAATTAGGATTATCTTCCAGTTACAGTAAAAGCAAAACAGATTTTAACCTATTGTACCATGCTAAGCCCTGCTTCCAGGCACCTCTAAGATTCCCTAAAGATAGTGATGCTTGTAGCCTTGCCTGGCATTTGCTGGCAGCCTCTGTGCTTAGCCACTTCTGTGAGCAACTGGCTTCAAGCCTGACATGGATGTCCTACCCTTTAAGATACATGGACGGACTGCTTCATTGAAGAAAGTGGTTTTGTCTAAGAAGGACATCAAAATACAGGTTAAACAGTTGCCAGTTCACAAGAGGTCACTGAGACCAAGTCCCTTCCCCTAGGCATCTCTGCACAAAAAACAAATCCCATAACACTCATCCATTGGTAATAGGAAAAGGCAAAAAGCTACATATTTGCACAGACACAATGATGTTTTTCTAATGCTATATGCCCATAGAGCAATCAGAAAAGAAAGGGCCTTGCTGACTAATAAGAAATCATCTATAAAATGCAAACAAAATTCTACAAGTCCTCAAGACAGTTTATCTGCCCAAGCAGTTGCTGTCACTCATTGCCAGGGACCTCAAAGAGACATGTCACCAAAACAGAAAAAGATGGTAGGTGAAAAGGGCAGTTTTTCAGCCCCTCACAACCCTAGTCTTACTAGCTGTCCTGAGGAGCTAAGGGGCTGCTCACAACCCTAGACTTATTAGCTATCCTGAGGAGCTTCTGGGCTGGTCCTTTCTTAAGAGATGAGGCAGAACTCTGTAAAAACCCTACATAAGAAAAGGGCACTCAGATTTTCATACAGATAGAACTAATGGTGACCACCAAAAAGTTGTACAGGATTTTCACACTCTGTTCCTACAGTAACCTTGGAATGTTCAGACCTCCTCCTGTATTTGGACTCCTGTTTTTAATTAAATGCATAACATGGGTCAGTTTGCTCATGCTATGGTTCTCAGGCTCTTGGACATGTGTAGACCATCTGTCTTGGCCATAGTTTGTCCTGCACAGGAAGCATGGACATCTAACCTACTGTTCCTCCAAGTATTTTCCGATTGAACAATCTACTCACCAGTACTCCATACACAGCAATTAAATCTTGTCTACTGACAGATTTTTCTTTTCAGTCCACCTGGTAAGTCACAACATCCCAAGGTATTTGGAAAGAACCTGATCATCAGTGGACAAAACCTGTAACTCCCTTCAGGGACTGCCTCATCCCCAACAACTTGCATAGAATTATGAGGACTTATGTGTCTGAGGCAGAGATGAGACAGAGATTAGGGGATGACAAAGCTGAGTGGACAATCTGTTTATCATGCAGATCAAGACATGCACAGAAAAGCAGTTCCAAAGAACCTGAACATGGAACCAATAAGAAAATGCTATCTTCAGTATTTCTTGTGAGAACCCAAGCAGGTTTTTGTTATGATAGCACAGATCTGATATCAGCTAAAGAGTGGAGGATGCAAAAGACAGTTGACATTAAGCTCTTGGCCACTGTCATCTTTCACTGAAGTTCACTCTCATCTTGCACAGTGTACACGTTTGGCTACTTTTAATTGGCCCACATGTGTTCTCTAGAGCACATTTCTTTTCCTAATCAATTGCAAGCTCTCTGCCTTTTGCACCAATTTTTTGCTCAAGACAGGAAGAACCTAGAAAACACATCTAGAAGGACACCCCAGAACTGTAGAACTTACTAACAAAGAGATAATTAAATAGTGGAAATAAGTTTGCACCTTTGGAGTCAGAATGTCAGTCCATTTTCATTCTAAATATTCCCATTCCTTGAAAGAATGATTCTGTATCTCTCATTCAAGTACACAAAGGCCATTACACTCACCCTTTCAAGAATTACTGCCATAAACAAATGGTAGTGCTGAGCCAGAATAGATGGAGGGCAGATGACATATCCTGGACAGATGAGCTGTCATGAGCATGTAAATAAAGATTCAGAAAATTATCTCTATTTAATTTTATTCTTTTAAATACAAATCCCACAGCACAATGTGCTTATCACAAAAAACAAATCTTCGCCTTACTCATCAAAAAGAAGTTACTGAAAGTCTTTAAAGCAAAATTAAAGCATGCATATACTTAGGCTCTAGAAAGATCACTAGGACTGTTCCCTGAAGGAAGAACCAGAAAATAGCCTAAAGGTTGGCAGAAAAGAAACTTGACACTGTATTCCAACAGAGAAATGGCAGTGGCCTATATTGAAGGAGTGTAATTAGGGGTGAAAAAAATGAATTTCAGAAGTATTTGGAAGTTATAGTAATTTAGTTTAGTCATTATGAGTAGGCAATCAGAGAGGCTGATAAGGTCAGATAAAGGAAAACAAAATGGCTTCCCAATTTAGACCTAATTCAAGCAACTAAGTCAAATTGATAGGTGGAAAGGTAAATACAAGAAGACTAAAATGTTCAGATAAGAATAACAAGATAAAGATTTCTCTCCAGAAAGAACACTCTTATCCAGGGAGTGCTAAGTGAGTTAGCAGGTCTCACAGTTCCTCCCTGCCTCTGCACTCCAGATTTCAAATGTGAACTGGAGAAACAAATGTAAGATAACCAGTTTTCTTTTGAAATCCTTTGGATTAAAGTCCCTTCCCATGCTCTTCTTGGGCGTATGAGTTCAGAAATGGACCCCTGATTGGATTTCCACTTCATATCACCTACAGAGAGACATCTACCATGAGCTTTCTCTTATTATCTCCAATAAAATTCTCGTGACTTCTTCCTTGGTTCCAGGCATCATTCATCTTTGTTCGTCTCCATGTATACAGCTACTACAGCAACAAAATGATGAAAAGTTGATAAAATTGAATAAAAGAAGCACACTGAAATCCATATAAAATCATTTGAAAAGAGCAACTTTCTAGAAATATAGAATAACAGTTATGATTTTTGTATTATTTCTTTAGGAAAAAGTGGAAAACAAAGGTTATATGTTTCACGTTGTATTAGGAGGTAGAATTTCAATCAAGAAAGAAAGTATACAGGAAAGAGAGGTGTAAATCCATAGAAGAAAATGTATACATGATTTCTTGTGGGTATACATCTACATATGTGTATAGAGGAGATAATCCTCATTTTCATTACTGTGATCTGTGGTGGTCAAATGTAGAGATAGTGCAAAGCTGAAATGAATCTTACTTAGACACTGATAAATCTGAAATTCATGTGAAAAAAAAATTCCTTACAACAACAAATACTTTAAATTAATAACAGACTAAGCAAACAAACTAGAAACCAATATTAAGATGGATAATGACAAAGAGAAACAGATTAGAACTTTCATCATTGTTGAGAGGATTTAGATTTTCCTAATGAACATCAAAATAACTGCAGAAAGAGGTCTTGTTTTGTGTACATATTCATGACACCAATTATCACACAGACATTCAGAAAGTAAGTATTAAATACTAAGATGAAACATGTAGCTTTGAATATTTGTTCCTATTTTCATTGCCCTATGAAATGTTTGACGAATACTTGTCATTGTAAATGAGTCACCATCAGTTTTGTGCGTTCTGCCTTCTTATAACAAGAAAATGGTGTGTTGGGTTGAGGTGCAGTACTTCCCATTGTGAATATCCACCACAAACTTGACATAAGTAAATAGGCGTTTCAGTTTGTCAAGCAGTACAAATGCTGTCTAAGTAGTACTACACCCACTGTTCTGTCCTAATTATTGGTAACATACCACTCCTTCTCAAATGTCTCCTGGATTGAATGAGAAATAAGAGCAGTAAAGAATGGGGACAATAACTAAACAGAGAGCACCAACATGATGAAGCAATCACAGGTAGGCAGGCACAAATTAAAGTCAGAGTTAGAAGTGATTACAATGTAGAAATCTGAATTGGGAAAGAACAAGTACACTTTCCAGAAGTCTGTTTGGAAATGATATGATCTTCTCTGCTGAAAATCCAAAAGAACACAAAAAGAGAAAAATGGATAAAGCTAATATACCACTCAGTAAATTTGCAAGATACAAAATCAACACATGAAAGAGATGAGTTTCTACATAATAACACTGACCTGTTTGAAAGAGATAAATAAAGAGAAATTTATTTACAATAGGAAATGAAAAAAAAATTAGGAGTAAAGTTATTGAGGCAAAGGAGCGTGTACAGAATATTGGAAAATATAGAGAGAAGAATGTGACAATACTTCAAAATATGTGTTCATGGACTGTAAGACTGTAGGTTTTTAAAATGTCTATAACACCTAATTGAAACATAGATTCCATGTATTACTTTAAAATTCCCCATGACACTTTTAACATGAATACAAAAGAAAATATATGGAACACGAAGCACTAAGGAGTTAAATCTGGAGAAAACACAAAGACAGATGGGGTCAAAAGTGGCTGATTTCAAAATATGTAACAAAGACAATAATCAGAACAAGTTCGCAAAAAAAAACAAGATGCATAAACTAGGGAATTCGGGTCTGGGGAGGTAGCTCAGTGATCTAAGTGCCTGCCTGGCAAGTGCAATGACCAAGGATCGATCCTTGGTACTGTGTGTTGTGCCGTGGGCACAGTGTGCAGGCCCCTACATGGTGGTGCATGTCTGTAATCCCAGTTCTGGGGAGGCTGAGAAAGGAGGATCACAATGAGTCCAAGCTGCATAGTGATACCCTGTACCAAATAAATATGTTTTAAAAATATATAAAAATAAACTAGTGAATTAGTACAGGAATCCCAGATACAAATTAACATACATATGAACTATTCTCTTTGACAACAGTTTCAACAATATACAATGGAGAAAGATGGTCTGTTCTATGAATGGTAAGAGTATCCACATGTACATAAATGAAATTAGACCCTTTTTACAACAAAAGAAAAGTCAAAGATAATTAGAAGATGTATGCATAATAGTTGAAAGTATAAACCTTGTAGAAGACCACAGAAATTCATATTAGCCCAGACAATGATTTGATGAGTCTTATCTCAGGAGCACAGGTGAAGAAAACAAAAGTAAACAAATGAGACTATATTAAATTAAAAAAAAAAAAAACTTCAATACAGAAAAGGGAACACTAAAGTGAAAGGGAACCTTGTTGGATGGGAAAACATTCTTGCAAAGCATAGCCACAGTGCTTAATGCTCAAAACATATTAAAAAATTCCTACAATTCAAAATTAAATAATTGCCAATACATTTAAAGAGGGCTAGTAACCTGGATGGACTTCTTTTTTCAAAAAATAAATATAAATAACTGTTATAGTTTGTGTCTAGTTGTTTCCCCAAAGATTCATGCAGTCATGGGGCAGGGACTTCTCGGGTTTGAGATTAACTCATGATCCACTGAGATTATGGGTCTTAGTACTGCTGGGATTATGGGTGTGAATAATATTCCCAACCTGAGGCAGATAGCTTGAATGCAACTTAAGGGCGAGAAGCTTCTCTATTGCCATTGTTGCTGCTACTTCTCTGTTTTGCTCTCTGCTCTTTGCTGCTGCCACAAAAGGTTGCCCTCTGTCATGTGCTGCTCTGCCGTGGAGCCAGCTGAGTATGGACTGAAACCTCCAGCAACTGTGAGCTAAATACTTTCCCTTCATTTTTGGTGTCAGTATTTGTCCCAGCAACGAGAGAAGGAGTAACTGAGACAATAATGGAGTACATTAAAGCATTTCCCAGTTCATTACCCATCAAAGAAATCCAAATCTAAACAATGAGATTTGCACCCCATGTGCATCAGGATGGCTCTTACCAATAAGCAAAACAGAACAAATGACAGATGTTAATGAGGTCGTAGAGCAATTAAAAGTGTTGAATATTCCTAGTGAGACTCCGTGATGGAGCAATCACTCTGGAAAAGAGAATGGAGATTCTGAAAAGAAAAAAAAAAAAAAAAGTAGAATGCATTTCCATCCCGAAATACTACTTTTGTGTATTTAGTTAAGAAATCCAATTCAATATAAAAATTAATAACATTGATCCGCTCACATTACACTCTTCACAATATGTGGGATTAACTTAGGAGCAAATGTTCATTATTAGCAGATAAATGGATAAAGAGACCCCGGTATGAACATTCAATAGAATCTCATTCTGTCTTCCAGAAAAATTCTGCAGTATGTGACAATAAGAATGAATTGTTGAAAACATAATATTAAGTGAATTACTCTAACCACAGGAAGACAAGTACTGTGCTATTTCACTTCTATGACACATTTAAAATAATAAAATTTATAAAATCAAAATAAAGCAGGAGTTGCTGGGGCTTGGGGTACAGGAGATCTGTGTAGCTGATTATCAATGGATATACATCTTTGGTTGTGCAAGACAAAAAGAAAACTCTAGAGATTTGCATTACAGCACGACCTAAGAACTGATAAAAAAAATTATGCTGCCTTTAAATTGAAAAAATAATTATAGTAAATATGATGCCATTAATGCCCTTTAAAATATTCCATGTCGCTTCAAAAGCAATGTGCCATTTCGCTTGCCAGTCACGGAAGCAGTTGCAGAAGTTATTTTTTTATGAATCTCTTACCAGCATGATTCCTGCAGTGAATGCTTCCAGCAAGCAGCATCCCATGGAAAGGTAAGTTGTTACAGCACTACACTGTGTCCTTATCCATGTTAGGCATCAGATCCAGCACCTTTCAACTTTTGGCTCTTCCCCAAGTCAAAGGGACCTTTCAAGTCATTGTGGTAATCACAGTAGCAGAATTAAAGGCACTAATGGAATCAGAGTGACTTTAAAAAGTGGCAAATACAGTAGGATCACTGTTCAAAGTGAGAGGAGACTATACTGAACAAACCATCTTGCTCAGATTAATGATAATGCAACTTGCATTGTATTTTTTCAATTTAAACATTCATCGTTAATTTTGAGTGCATCTCAACGAGATTACAGCTTGTTTCAGTGAATGTAGCCAAATGTCATATTCACAAGAAAGTGTGAGCACATCTAATCATGACAGCTTGAAATAGGAAATAGAAAATGTCAAGAGAAACTTCCTAGAAGAGGTGACATTTATGTGCAATGAAGAATTAAAATGCTGAATAGGAGCTGATAAGAGAAAATAAGAAAGTGTGTGTTATAGGCAGAACACAAAAAGAGCAGTTAAGATGCCCAAAGTTTACTTTTGGAGATGCAATAGCAAAGTTTTCTGTTGTTTTCCAAATTTTTTGTATTTCATTTGGCTTATGATTTATGCAATCCCTAAAGGTAGTGGCTGTATTTCATATGATAACAAATAATTTGTCTTCTTATTCTATGCAACATTTACCTGGGGGCATGGCTAATGGGATTGTACTCTTTATTTTACTTTTAGTACAGCAAATAGTTCTTATTTTATCTTCTAAATGTAAGAAAAAGCTAAACCTGCATACAATGGTAAATGTTGAAAATATGTCCATTTTCTTATATATTGATCATGTTCTTTTTATTATTTTTTCCATAATTTTGTAAAGAAACAAAAAGCACTCAGACAGTTTCATATCAAATTGGTAGGATAGTTTCGATAATTAACACATTGCATACTGTCTTCCTAGTGGTTATTTGTTGTACAAGATGCAGACATTATATCCTATTTACAAACACTCTTAGAACAAATTCCTTTATTCATTAAGAGAATGTAGCTATATATCTATGACAGCTTTTTTAATGTTATGAATCTCTGTTCCCCACCTTGAATATCAGGGCAAAGACTATTACAGTGTTTATATGGATCAGTACATAGTAGTCTTATCAAATTTAAATTAGTCACAAAGCACAGGTTAGCAGAGAAACTACTGTTCCCTTAGCATCCTTGAAATATTGAAGGGCCCAGAACTTTTTAGAAGCTCAGTCAGGGTATAAAAGAGCTGACAAAACAAGGATTAGCTGCAGGGAGGCAAAGTGCTTCTTCAACTCTGTGAGTCTGAGCATCAAGTTACAGAAAGACATTGGAAATGTTAACAGCTTCTGCAATGCATGAGATGGGACCAACTAATCAACAAAGGGCCACAAGGTCCTGCCAGGCAAAGAGAAAACAACACAGGTCTACCAGCTCCAGATTTTTTATTGGACAACTTGTTAAGGAAAAGGAGAGAGCAAATAATGTTGTCCAAAGATCAGAAGAAACAGAGATGGCAGGGGGCAGATAAAAGTTTCTGCCACTGCAACATTGTAACTACTTCTCCAATACCTCAGGAACATCTTGAGAAAAGGGTGATAAAGAAAATACACATAAATTGAAAAAAATGTATTTAATAGAGATTAAGTTATTGACTTACTTAAAATACATGTAGATAATAACTCTAAGTAATCATTTGTTCTTTTTTTGTACCTCAGTCATTTCACTATGTGTTCAGTTCTTCTGGATTCACTTAGATTTGTTACACAAGTACATCTGTCAGCTTCTCGGGAGATACTGGAACCCATACCTTCCACTGACCAAGACCTGTGTTCCTAACTGTGATTTCTGTTCACTTTTAATTGTCCAATTATTTTGGCATGAATAATGAATTAACTGTAAAGGGAAGTGAAGATTTGACAGGCAAAATGCTGTACCTTTAGATATGACTTGGAAATAGAGAATGGATATTATAGAATAATCCACTTTCTACAAGGTACACAATTTTCTGCATGCTTCTTACCTTACAGTAGGTACTTTTTTCAGCATTTCTTCACCAGTACATTAAAGGTATTTTATTCCACAACACTAAAGGCACATTTTAAGTAAAACAATTAGGAAGGAGGTATGATTTCAGGACAGTTAAAAGAAGTTTAGAAAGTGAATGCCATATGAATACATCTTCAGGAACATCGAACTATATCTCCAGAGAGCTCTCAAGTAATTAACTCATTTTTTTTTCATTTTTATTTTTAAATTTATTTTAAAGAGAGTATAAAATAATAGATAAGACATTATAGATGATATACAGTTTAAAAAACAAGATGAAAACTATTCAACTTGTTATATTGCACATTGATATATTCATTATATTTGTTCAGATTACAGATGTTAGGATATAAGCTTTAGAGAAAACACTTCAAAATAATTCAGTATAGTTATATAACTCAAAAAATGCAGTATGGAAATACACTACAATAAACTATATTAAAAAGTGATATATGATCTCCATTGGTCAAATCATTTTTTAAATTTTTTTCCATAATTTTATTGAGAAACAAATAGCAATAAGACAGTTTCAAACCA